>JABUQX010051183.1:27500-53272 GCA_015478945.1 Trachelipus rathkii
CGGAGATGTCGTAGCGCGGGGCGCTGAAGTAGTTGGCGAAGTAGCGACAACAGCTGAGGGAGTTGGCAAAAGTTCAGGTTCGTTTGGAGAACAAGTTGATGTAAAAGGCAGAATGGGCATAAAGTCGATATTATCTTGCGAAGTAGAGGTAGATGGTGCGGGTGCCGAAGGTGGAGGAGGAGTGGTGGAAGAAGCGGGATCATGTTCGAAATAAGCCGGTTTGATCCTATCCACTGATATGTTTTCGCCTTTGCTCCCCTTCTGTAAGGTGAAAAACTTTCGATAGCGTTTTAATACGAGGAAAGGTCCGTCATAGCGGGCTTGCAAAGGGCTACGGTGTGAATCATGCCGAATTAATACATGAGAGCAAGTCTCCAAATCCGCAGGCATGTAGGTTGGACGGGGAGGGTGGCGTGGCAAAGACGGCTTCCACGCCTCAGTACATTGACGAAGGCGAGCCAGGAAGGTGTGCTGGTTCGTAGTTTTTGGAGAGGGAAGTATAAACTCACCAGGTATTCGGATGGTGGTGCCATAGACGAGCTCAGCAGTTGAGCATTTGAGGTCTTCTTTGTATGAAGTTCTGATACCGAGTAGGACAAGAGGAAGAGTTTCGGACCAATTGTCCGGTGTTCCATGGGCCATAAGAGAGGCCTTTAGCTGTCGGTGGAACCTCTCTATGAGGCCTTGAGCTTGCGGATGGTAGCTGCAAGAGCGAAGGCGCTTAGAGCCGATTAAAGTCATAAGGTCCTTCCAGAGGTGAGACTCAAACTGCCTACCCTGGTCTGTGGACACAGTCGACGGAGTGCCAAACCTGGCTATCCAGTTGTACAGAAATGCCTGAGCAATTGTCTCGCTGGAAGTATCACGCAAGGGAATGGCTTCTACCCATCGAGTGTATCTGTCTATGCACGTTAAAATGTGTGTGAAACCATTTGAAGGTGGTAAAGGGCCGACTAAATCAATGTGCACCTGGTCAAAACGTTCACCAGGGGGAAGAAATTGCTGAAGAGGTGCGACAGTGTGCCTGTGCACTTTGGATTTTTGACAGTTGAGACACTGCGTTGTCCACTGTTTAACATCCTTTAGTAAGGACGGCCAAACGAAATGCTTACCTATCTTAACTTGACTACCTTTTACCCCTGGGTGCGACACATCGTGAATGGTGTGAAACACCTTTCTACGCATGGGGGTAGGTACGACTGGACGAGGGTGTGCGGAAGAGACGTCGCATAACAAAGGGGGAAAACCAAAAATTTCTACAGTTTGGATGTCGTAAGAAGAAGCACTAGGAAAAAACAATCTCTTCGAGTTGCTGCAGACGAGCCATTTCGACGAATCAATGTCTGGTAAGGAGAGATAGGTTAATTCGGGAAAGAAGCATCGGCAGGAAATGTTCGTCTTTTCGCTTTTATATGGCGGATACTCAGTTGTGATTGGGCAATGAATTCCAGTGGCGAGCTTCAGCGAGGGGCTGTTTCACATGTGGAAGCTGTAAATCGAGCATGCGTGCTGGGTAAAATGATCAGTTCAACATGGAATTACCCGACCTTCTATGAGTAACGGAAGTTGCTTAATAGCTACCAAGCTAAATAAATTGCGGAGAAGTTCCGCATTCCAGAAATGCGCTGTATCGTGTTTCAGGCGGCTGGAACTTTTTAGAAAAGAAAGCTAATGGCGCCATTCGTTCATCATGAACTGTTCGTAAGGATCGGCACCTGCCGCGAAACTCCTGAAGCGTCTGGTGTTGGAATTTAGTCGGGGTGTGTCGGATGGAGAATATAAGTACCACGGAAGAGGCAAGGGCTTTACGCCTTGATGGCCGGTGAAGGCATTCGTGGCTTTGCGTCGTTCCAATCTACTGTGACAGAAGCAGCAGAACCTTTACGTGGATGCTTAAGAAGTGCGTGAAGCGGGAGGAGAATTTTAGCGGCGGACGGTATAAAACGATGGTAGAAGTTTACCATCCCTAAAAAACGACGAAGTTGACGCTGTTTTACAGGCTTCGGAAAGTCACGAATGGCTGCCACACGATCCTCAAGAGGACGTATACCTTCGGCAGAGATCGTATGTCCGAGAAAAGTTAAGGATGAAACTCCGAATTCACATTTGGAAGAATTGACACATAGACCAAATTCACTAAGTCTGGTAAAAACTTGCCTGAGATGTGAAGTATGTTCTTCCTGAGAGGCACTGGCAATCAATAAGTCGTCTATGTAGGCGAATACGAAGGGTAAACCACGTAATACTGAGTCTAAAAGACGTTGGAAAGATTGGCTAGCATTTCGTAAACCGAATGGCGTTCGAAGAAATTCGTAAAGGCCGAAAGGAGTGATAATGGCAGTCTTATGAATGTCGTCCGGATTGACGGGAATTTGAAAAAAAGGCGCTGATTAAGTCAATTTTTGAGAAGATAGTACAACCAGAGAGGTGGGATGTGAAATCCTGTAGATGAGGGACATTATAGCGGTCCGGGCGGGTGATCGCATTCAGGCAGCGATAATCGCCAGTCGGGCGATAATCCCCATTTGGTTTGAGAACCATATGTAATGGAGAGGCGTAATCGGACTTTGAGGGGCGGATGATGCCCTTCTCTAAGAGAGATTCAAATTCTAGCTTTGCCGCTTTGAGTTTATCTGGTGCAAGACGTCGTGCATGAGAGAATGGAGGTCTGCCGGAAGTTTCAATGTGATGAACAACATTATGTTTCACAGGAGGGAACTTGGAGACTGGAGAAAGAAGCTCTGGAAAATCGGTGATTAATAATGATTCAAAAACATTATTAGATGGAGAAAGATGTATGCCACTGATGGAAGCAGATGCACGAATACAAGCGGATGAGAAATGTGTCTCAAAATCAATGATGCGGTTGTGGTTCATGTCAACAAGAAGGTTGAAGTGGGACAGGAAGTCTGCACCTAATATTGGTAATGTGACGTCAGCTATCGTGAAGTCCCATATAAAATCACGACGGAACGAGAGCGTTAAATGGAGTCGTTTGGTACCATAAGTGTTAATGGTTGTGCCATTGGCGGCGCGTAAAGAGCCTGATGGTTCTGGAGCATGAGGTTTCCCGAGGATGGAAAGTGGCACAGCGGAAATGGAACTACCGCTATCTACGAGATAAGATAGTTTGGTGGATGGATCGTAAACACAAAGCAAGTTGGACGCTTTTGAAACCACTCCGAGCGAATTTACAGAGTGGTGTTTAAGTTTAAATTCCCGAATGTACAAGGCTTAAGACATGACCGAGTTTGATCTCCAAAACGTTGATGATTTCTACAAATACCCTGTTGGTTATGTGATGGAAACTGAACTAAAGCCTGAGAATCAACAGGAGAAGAGGCGAACTGGCGCGATGGAGTAGGAGAGCGACGATATGAACGTCTTTGCAAAGTAGGAGAGCGAGAATTATGACCGTAATTGTATGGCAGATGAGTATTTGGTGGGCATTGGGAGGGGTGGGCAGGATATGAAGGATTGGGAGGAGGCTGAGGGTATGAAGGAGGTGGTGAATAAGGATGATGAGAGGATGAAGGATGAGGATACTGCTGAGGATAAGGATATTGTTGTTGAGGATAAGGATGGGGAGGGGGAGGAGGAGGAACAGTTGAACGCACCTCCAATGCACGCATTCGATTTGTTAAATCCATGATAGTGTTTTGTAAGACCTGAAGCTGTGATACAATGTAAGCGTATTCTGTGGCAGGTGGGTGTTGAATGGCATTAACCGACTCGTTTACATGCGAAAAAGACGCTGGTGGCAAGTTATTATTGTCTGAGGGATCCGTGATATGCGAAACTTGTGATGGTATGTCTGCTGTCGTAAGAGGTTTCGCTTTACAAACCCTATCTGCATAAGTAGCGAGCTCTTGCAATGAGCAGTTTGGATCAACCGTTGCTAAACGCAGTTGCATCTCTGTGGGGAGTTTTTGTAGAAAGAGATGGCGAACAATATGAATACAATTACCTACGGGAGGACCGTCAAGGAGATTTAGCATATCTGATAGCAGTACTGAAGGCAGACGATCTCCAAGAGAGCCACCAGTCAAAAGTTTTTTTACTTTTTCGGCATCGGTTTCCCCCAGCCGGTTTAAAAGTTCGGATTTCAGTTGGCTGTAGGGCTGGTTGTGGGAATGTAAGGATGGTAAAACGTCTTTCAAACGCTGCAAAACGTGAACTGGCAATATATTTAGGAGGGCCCGAAATCGGGCAGGTTCGGTGGTTGTTTCAAGCTGGAGCTCGAGCAGCGTAAAAGTGAGATCCAAGTCATTGTTGATGAATTTACCGGAATATACACTAGATGATTCCCTGTCTGAAGCAGGCTGTTGGGAAATTACATTGATATTTTCAGTATTTGCAGCGTCAGGGGGGGACATAGTTGAAAAATATTTATATAATACGATTGAAAAATATTTTCGAAAATAATATTACGAGAAAAAAAATATGCTTAAGATGCGATTTGAATAGGCTAAATATTATGAAAATAATGGTCGGAGACCAAATAATATGATAAATATTACAAAAAGGTATAAAAAGGATGAGAAAAATATATAAGCAGCCGCTTGTACGGGCCAAAATAATGTAAAAATAAATGATTAAAATATGTAAAATTGTAAAAATATTTTGAGGACAATTACGAAATTAAATGCGCTAAAAACGCAACTTACATACGCTAAATATGAAAAATATGATGGTCGGAGACCAAAGACAGAGTAAATTTTAACAAATAGGTGTATAAATGGTAACAATAATATATAGTAAGCCGCTTTTATGGGCCGAAATGATTTAAAAATAAATAATTGAAATTGGTAATTTGGGCCAGAAATGGGCCTGATAATATTTCAAAAAAAAAATTTTTTTTAAATTTGTTCAGTAAAATAAATTAATAATTTTTTTAATATTATGGAATTAAACTTCTGCTTCAAGATGTGATTGCAGAAATGCCGGGATAGCGACGGCAAAACTCCAGGTCATCAATGTTACGTTCAGGGACGTAACTGAAGTTTCAGAAGGCTGTAGTAACAAAACTCGTTTTCGGTTGTCAAAATCTATATTGAAACAATAAACATAATTAATATATTCATAAACCATTAACCAATAATAATAATAATAGTTATAATAATAATAATAATAATAATATATAATATGAACTATAATATGCATTGTTGAAAAATAGACTATTAAAGTTTTAGCCTATAATGATCACGTTTTCTATTTACATTTTTTTTAGGGAAACTATTACATAAAATATATGAAATTTTGAACGTAGCTTCGCTGTATTATTGAATAAAATATTAAAAATTACTTAAAATTAAATAATCGTATTGTATAATGAAGAACATAAAATTGCTGCATCTTTTTTACTAATACACAATTGCCAAAAAAAACACAGAATCGTAAAGTATCACAAAAGCAAGTATGGAATAATAAGAACTAGGTTTCACAAGTCACTGACCTTGTAACATTCGAAGGCAAGGGATGCACTTAAAACAAATGGAGCATTAAACGTTAATAAAATCACTGATGCTCACAAGATCAATATTCATAAGATTTGGCAAATTGTTTGTAATGAAAACAGGTTATTTTGGACGATATAAAGGAGCGGTTCTAGAAAGCTTGTTCAAGGCGAAAAATGGCGCGATCGATTGACCAATAGCAAGCAAGGATGTGGTCATGTGAGAGGTAGGACGATAATACTAAAAAGGAAGAAAAGAGGAGGTAATAAATGATACATATACTATAATTAAGTAGTTATATATTGTTATATATATATAAATAATATACTATATATATATATATATAAATAATATGAATAATATATATTAATATATATATATAATAATATATATAGTATATATATATACTATATATAATATATATAATTTGACTAATTTGAGCTTCACACCTAGGCTTTTAAAAAGTAAGCTTGGGATTTATTTGAGTTAAAATTTGATGTATCTACGTAAGTCTGTAGAGTGAATGTTGACGCTATCAAACTGTTTATTTATTTTTTTAAGTAACGAATACGTAGGGTAGAGATACACGTTGCCCCATGCAGTCACAGGCGCCGTGCGGGCTACGACGGCACGCTTCCCGGGCAACCGGTGCCTAAAATAAATTAATTCTAGGTTTTTTCGATACAACAATGAAGAAAAACGCATCTGGTCCGGGTGGAGCTAAAATTTTTTCCTTTTCATTATGTGGATTTTTACTCCATCAGTAGTATACACAGATTTGGGATGGTGATTTTAGCCGCTAAAACGCAAAGATGCACCTGTTTCTAGCCTTCTAGCACGTGTGGGCACCTATATGATTGAATACACCCATACCGATGTCAAGTGTCCTACCCCTATGGTATTCGGTACGGGGAGTCGGATTAAGTGTTATTTTTAGAAGATGCTAGAATGCTTCCTTGTATAAGTTACCCCGCCCCCCCTTTTCTAGCCTTTTTCTAGCCTGACATATCCTAGTCATAGAATACATCCGATTTTGGTGTCTATTCCTATGTTATAAGGGTTGCGGGGAATCGTTTGGTTGTATATTGAATGTGCAGGAGCTTCCTTCAGCGAGTTATTTACCTCACCAACCCCTTTTTTTCTAGCATTTTCTAGGCATGAAATATTCTAACACTCGTAGAATACGGCTAATTATTGGTGTCTATTCCTAGGTTATAAGGTATGAGGATTCGATGGTGTATATTAGAATGTGCTAGGATGCTTCCTTCTACGAGTTTATTCCAACCCGCCTTTTCTAGCCTTTTCATAAGCCATGTCAATGTCTACGTTCATAGAATACACAGAATATATTGGTGTCTATTCTACTGTTATAAGGTATGAAGGATTCCTTTGGTGTATATTAGAATTGCTAGGTTGGTACTTCTATGAGTTTTAGTATCCCACCCCCTTTCTAACCTTCTATTCGATATATCGTATGTGCCGAATATACCGATATTGGTATCGATTAGTACATAATGGACACTCTGCTGATCGATTCTGTGGTTTACGACATGGATCGATTCATTCCTAAGAGTTAGGTATTAGATATTACCCTACCCCTTTTTAATGCAGCTGTGCTAAACGATTTTTGTATTTTCTGAGCTACTGAAGCCGAGCTGTGTGTTGCTAGCATAGTTTATGAGGTTTGCCGAGTCGATTGCCGGCTATTAAACGCCGAGAGCAGCGATTCCAACCTTTAGGTTTAGGGACGTACCAAATGCGTTTTTCGTAGGTGGCGTATGCATGCAACATGCAACATTGTCATGCAATGTTGCAATGCTACAACAATTTGCAACATTCTTGCAACATTTTGCAAGCATTATATTTTGGCGTATTAAGAGTTTTAAGGTCAAATTTGGTTTTCCGGTCCGTAGAAGCGTTTTCTGGGTAACGGACGCCGATTGGACAACCCCCAAGGCCTCTGGCGCACCGCACCGCGTCACATCGTCTTTTTCGCTTTTGCCGTCTCGATTTTCTATATCTCTACCTTTCTGACTATCACATTTCGATCCTATGCTAGAAACCGCAGGCCGAACTATGGTCTTCCAGGGGTCAAATTGTGTATAATATATACATATACCGTTTTTGGCATCCTACGGAAGAAGGAGTTAAGCCAGACGGTTGCGCAGCAACCGTCGTACGTGCCTTCCCCCCATAGTTTTTGGCCCCCCTTTTCCCCCCCTTTTGTAGCTTAGCCCCCTTTTTGCTCCCTTGCCTTGATATTTCGGCCTTGATACCGATCAAGGCCTGATTGACTTTCATAAAATTTCTGAGGGGATTAAGTGAGATTAGTCGAGCACTAAATGTGGTATCTGACGCAAGAACCTGTTGTAGGGAACCTGTCCTAACATGAGGTCATGTAGGTACCTGCCCTAACTTTGAGTTCCTGTATGTAACTGTCCTAACTTCACACCTATACCTACACTTACACTCACCCATACCACACACACACAAACAACACACACACACACACACTATGACACTTATACACACATACACTATGACAGCTTACACTTACCCATAGACACTTACACTCACCAAAGACACACACACCCACACACACACTATGACACTATTTTACACTTACGCCATAAAAACCTTACACTCAACCATAAAAGACACTTCAGCCTTGACGCCTTTAGCACTCAAAACAGAAATTAACAGACCACTCACAGCACACTCGAGTACACATCAAGCACACATACTCGATATCTATATTGCCTCCTTTGATGTCTGCAACTATTTGATGCCTCAACTTTGATGGCTGCAGCTTTGATGAACTCATCTTGTTATTATATTTTTGTTGACTGATCTTTTTGAGGGAAAAAAGAGGGAGGGGAATGAGTAAGGAAGAGAAGAAGAGAAGAAGAAGAATAATGAAGAAGAGGTAAGAAATAAGTAGAAGAGAAGAAGAAGAAGAAGAAGAAGAAGAAGAAGAGGAAGAAGAAAAGGAGGAGGAGGAGGAGAAGGAAGAAGAAGAAGAGGAAGAAAGAAGAGGAGGAGAAATGAGAAGAACAAGAGTATTTTTAGTTAGAGGTCGTATACACACAGTCTTACATTTTTTTTTTCAAACTGAGACTTTTTATTTATAAACCTGTTTCATTTTTACCAAAGTTAAGTTAAGTTATAGATAAAGGTAAAGTTAAAGTTAAATTTTTTTATGTTGAAGGATAGATTTATATTTTTTTTTGAAAAACATTGTTTCTTTTGATGAAAAACATTTTTATTTTTGAAAAAAAATTTTTAAAAAACATTTTTCTAGAAAAAAAGTTGTCAAATTTTCCACGAAAAACATGATTTTAGGGACCAATAAAAGCAATTAAATTCGTGAAACACAATCTACAGCAAACAGCCACCAGGTGGGTCCCCACCCACCCTCACCCCTTCGTGTTTGTTTAACTGTTTTACTGCTTTACCATACTTTTATTTAATATATATATATGTATAATATATATATAATATATATATATATATATTATAATATATATATTATATATAATATTATAATTATAAATATATTATGATATATATATGTATATATATATATATATATATATATAGTATTATATATATATAATAATTATATTTATATATATATATATAATTATATAATATATATATATTATATATAATATATTATATATATATAATATATTATCCTCATTTTTTTCTTTTCAAACTTAAACTCAACATTTTTTGACTTGCATATAAGTCAATCACAAGATTGTAAAAAAAAAAAAAAATTTCTACTGAAAAAGTGCATTATTTAAATAAAGAATAGATTTATATTATATGATAGATACTATATAATATATATAATATACTATTATTATATATATATATATATATTATATATATATAATATAGTATATATATAATATATTATATATATATATATATATAATATAGTAATATTTATATACTATATAATATAGTAATTAACGAGATAACAATGTTGTTAACACAAAGGTATTTTTAAATTTCGACAACACAAGTTTTTTTTTTTTTAATATATTATATACATATAATATATATATATAATATATATAATATATATACTGTATATATAGTAGTTTAATTCATTTATTATATATTATATATATATATAATATATATATATATATATTATTTATATACTATATATTTATATATATAATAATTAACGGGAGATTATAGACAATGTTTTTACATTTACAGATTAATTTTTAAAAAATTATAACATCAAAATACGATAAAGTTTAAATTGATAAATATTAATAATATATATTATATTATACCTATTAGAATATACGCTCACTAGCGAGAGTCGATGCTTATATAATATATATTAGTATAGTATATCTTATAATTTATAATAAATAAGACTATATTGTATATTATATATATATATATTTATATATATTTATCTATATATATATGTGCATATTATTATATATTATATTATGTTATTATATATATCATTATATTATATATTATATACATTATATATACTATATAATAATATATAATAATTATATATATATATCTATATCATTACTATAATATGTATATATATATATATAATTATATTAATATATATATATATATATATATTATATATATATATATCTACTATTATATTAATACATTGTCGGGGGGCAGAAAGGACATGGGATGAAGTGATTGGGTGCATTCTAATTATGTCTCCAAGAGCTCTTTATAGCTTTTGGAATAGACATAGGGGTAAAATCTCCGAGATGCCAGGCCAAACCATTTCTTCAGCAATATTAGGCTCTTATAGATGCATTCTACTCATTGCACACAAGAGAAGTAAATGTTATAACATTTAGTTGTGTTAGCAAAGTGCTATTATGCAAGTTTCTATTTATTAAGATGTTCTAAGAATAAGCGCTGTTGGTAAATTTTGATTTAAAACAAGCGAATGGCCTAGATGTATTAATTCGTCAAGGTATGTCGACCTTGTCAGAGATGCGCATTAATATTGTCTTCTTTTTAATTTAACAAATTGTTGTTTTGAATATTCATTGCAACAGCAGAATTAAACAGGATAACTTAAGTGTTGGGTTAGTTATGAGTGTTATGCTGAGTAAGGACAGGTTGAATACGTTATAAATAAAATGGACTTTTTTTAACAAACTAATCGCAATTAGTGAGAACAAATTCATATTTCTATGCTTAAATACTCCTTCTCGGCTCGGGTTTTTCTAATTTGGATAATTGCACTTATTTGAAACGAATTGTATCAGATATCACAGTACTCATCTTTAACCATCTTCTACGGTATCATATACGGAGGAATTCTTCAACAGAATGAACCAAGGTGTATCAATGTACACCTACCGTAGCAATAACAGGGCAATGGTAACGATCACTTAGGTTTTACGATAAACTTATAAAAGATACCGCTTCGGGAATAACAAAGGGTCCTCGTAATATATCGTTAACAAGATTTGGGGAGTGTGAAGAGAAGCCATGGTGTTAGTTCAGTTGGAAATATCGTACTGAAGAAACTTTGTATATAAAACAGTCTCAAATCTATAGATAATATATTTTCAACCAATCATAAGAAAGTAAACAAGATTACAACATAACCTCCTTATCAGCTCAGAAAGTCCATATAATCACGCCTTACATCGACAGCGACAAACATGTTTACAGAAGGATTAGGCATATACAAACTAACCTGATAATATATGTATACAAAGGAGGTCTATATTCATAAATTAACAATGTAGAAAAATGATCTTTGACAAAACAAAACAAAACACGATATTAACACTGAAGCAAACAAATAATAATATTATAATAATCGTGTGAATATTATATATATATATATAATATATATATATATATATAATATTATATATATATATATATATATATATATATATTATATATATATATATATATTATTATATATATATTATATATATATATATATATATATATATTTGTATTATTAATTATATATTATATATTTGAATTGTTTTTGCATGAAATGCTTGCTACGGAGACCTCATTAAGATTTTACATCGGTTCCAAAGTCTTAACAAATTGGCAGTTATTTTGTTATTTACATCTAACAAATACTTCTTCCAATTCTCAACTCCATCTTAAAAGAGTACAATTCGTTCTCAAGTTTTTCCTTTCCGGGGCCCGCTGAGACACTACCATTGTATTTTGGGTCAGGATATTTCAGAGACCGTAATGGTTTCATCTTCAAGTGAACGAATAAAAGTTATTGAACATCTTCAAGCTAAGAACTGATTAATTATATTTTCCAATCTTTAGGTTTAAGCAGTTTTTTTAATGTATAATTAAGCTTCGGGTATACATATAATGGCTGCAGTAACCATATTGGTTTAACATTATTGGTTTAACCGGGAACTGTTTTTACATTTTTCCTCTCGGAACATCGGAACTCATATATTTTTATCTGGGAATGTGCCTTCGTAAATTAGAAGAACCATATTTATTTGTTTGGGGGAATAAATAGTACGCTGTTACTTCGCGGGTCTTGCATTATATACTTAACATATCCCCCATAATATAATATTCGTATTCTAGTATTGTAGAGGGTTAAAGTTAAGTTTTCTTTATCATCATGATCTCCACCCCCACTGATAACTATTTCCCAACGATTTAATTCACTGTGGTGGATCTTAAAGTGTTCATTCACTCATTCTTCAGACCTGTTGGGCATACACAAAGTAATTCGTCGGAACTCATAAAAACACGTCTGTTATATTTGTATTGGTCACTACATCTGAAGTAGGTAAAACCGTCGGGCTTTCTTGTAATATAGAAGGATACATCACTTCTTCGGAAATTGATTTCCCAATGCATCATGTCACGTAATAGAGGTATATTTATCAGAACGAACATTCTAACGTAAGAATATACATCGATGGGAAATAAGAACACTTTTTTAAGACAGAGCACAACCTTCTTTATCCACGGTTCAAATCTAAAACGCTATGAACGA
The DNA here is from genome assembly GCA_015478945.1 of Trachelipus rathkii. NCBI lineage: Eukaryota > Metazoa > Arthropoda > Malacostraca > Isopoda > Trachelipodidae > Trachelipus > Trachelipus rathkii. Next base: position 39,981 of record JABUQX010051183.1, read on the forward strand.
TAAAATAAGGTTTCGAGAGAAAGAATAGTGTAATATTACTGGAACACAACACAAGTCTAAAGAATTAAGGGATATTTCAACAATCACGGGAAAGGTAATAGGAATAGTTCAGCCAATCAAGAGTAGAGAAATTATAGATGACGGATATGTCCAACATGAAAATAGCATCCAAAGTCTTACACTATACATATATATATATATTATATATTATATATATTATATATATAATATATATATATATATATATATATATATATATATAATATATAATATAATATATATATATATATTTATATATATATATATATTATATATATATATATGATAAGTATATAATATATATTATAATATATATATGATATATATATATATATATATATATATATTATATATATATATATATATATATTATATATATATATTATATATAATATATATATATATATATATATATATATTATATATATATATATAATAATATATATATTATTAGTTATATATACAACCTAAAAAATGCTCTGGTGTATGCTTACCTCTCCCCAGGTTTTTGTTCTCCCGCCTTACGCCGAGACCCCCGTCTCAATGTGCCCTTCAAAATCTGAACCCACTCCAACATTACACACCCAAGTCACATAGTAACAATTTGTCTCTAATAACACATGCCAAATAATTAATTTCAATAACTAACCATGGACTACTTTCCTTCAATGGAATTGTCGTGGCTATTACTCTAATTTCGAAGAACCTTGTTCAACTAATAAACATATGTACACCAAAGTGTAGTATGTTTACAGGACTTGGACTAGTCTCGTGACTTCTTTCAACCTATCTGAATTAAATTATCGTTAACTTTCTATAGAAAAGAGGTGACAATGTAGGGGGAGGGTTCGGAAAATACTCATTCAACAAGATCTAGTTCCTTAATCCGTCAGTCCTCTCCCAAAACGCAAACTCATTGCAGTTAGCGAAGATTCACTGTTTTCATTCGCATTGACATCACTGTTAATTCTCTTAGATCCCGAGTTTGAATTTATTCTATTATGGGCGACACTTTAGGGCAGATCTTTTTCAAAACAGCTCCCTGGGCTACGTTTGTTTATAACAGGCGACTTCAACCTCGCCCCGCTTATGGGGTTGGACATCTGTCAAACTTATCTAAGTCCAAGATCTTAATAGATCTCAAACCCCCTTTTCCCTGGGATGCCTTAACACAGATCCCAACCTATGAACGTTTAGATTACACACACTTCATATTTTTGATATATTTTTTTCTCCTTTGTTCCCACGGCATTTCCGCATTATGGATTCAGGGTTTTAAACCTGGGTTCCAGTCTAGTGACATTTTTTGTTATTTATTCGGAGGACAAGCCGAATATTGATAACCTTTGACATAGCCATAAGTTAAATGAAGATGTGTTCATCACGCCCAATGCAAACCCAATCCAGCTGGCGTTTGATCGAGCGGAGTGGGCTCTTTTTTATCAGGCCACAGTATCCCTCTTTCTCCTTTCAATAAAAGATTTCCGACTGTTGATAGATGCTATTTTGCTTCTTCAGAAAGTAGTCATCTTCTCGGGCAGCGGAGCTTGCATCCCGCAGTCTTCCTCAGGCAGGTGGTCGGCAACCCCTTGGTGGTTCCAAAAGATTGCGCACAAGCCAACCGAGAGAGACATAGAACTCTACACAGGCAATGCAAAAAGACCGTACCACCCAAACATCGAATTCATTTTTAAAGACAAAACCTGGCACTGACGAGAATTTCGGCGAATTGGTTAATCGGTGAATGTGTAGCAGAGCGTGGTTGCACGAGTGATTATCTCGTGGAATTACATTTTAATGCGACTAGCTACTACACTCTCTCACAACTCCATATAATCTAGTTCAGTGGAAAGATATAACCTCCTCTCAGGGCAGTTACTAATATAGTGGATAGTTCAGATAAGCATTTCACCCACAGTCCTCGTTATGGGACCTGATATACTGATTACGAACTGAGCTCCCTGGCGGCGTGGTCTTCACGTGGGGTATTCGGCCATAGGATTTAGTTTATCGTTTGTGTATATAGACTGAACGCCTTTTGTCAGAAACTGCAGAAAAGTTGGAACCAGAGCACCGGCCAAGACTTTTTTCACAGCAAAAGGGAACGATCACCTACAACCGTCTTGCTTTAAACCAACGCCTTTGCAGAGCTATCAAAAAGACTGCGACTGGCGATTAGCAAAAAGGACGGTGGGCTCATTTGGTCAGACATGATTTCGTATATTCAATGCTCCGTCTAACAGTCCTAAAAAGCAATAAGCATTTTTGCTTTGATCTAAATATTAACAGACTCTGGATCGAATCCTCTTTCCCATACTATTTTGGACTACAGCTTTTGTAATTCCTATCCCAACCTGGGAAAGATCGAAGCTGGGCCGGATACCAATGACCATTTCACTGACCTGCCATAACCTGTAAATTAATGGGAAAATGGTTTCAGGCCGCTTTCTTCCTGTTCTGGAGAGAGTCGCCAAGCTTTTTTTCAAGCTTCCAGTTTGGCTTTCCGCAAAAATCGTTCGACCGGGGATCCCTTGTTAAAACTGGATCATGACGCTCGGGAAGCCTTCTCAACTGTGGATGGTTCTTGGCGTCTTCTTTGACCTTGAAAAGCTTACGACACAAACGTGGAGAACTGGGATCTCTTAAACTCCATTGCCTCGGTTTTCGGGACAACCCCTCTTTTCATTGAAAGAAAATGTCTTTTGTCAACAGATCATGCAAGTTCGGTGCTCTTCTATTCTGTCACGCAACTTTACTCTGAATGAAGGCGTTCCGCAGGGTAGTGTTTTAAGTGTACTACTATTTGCTCTCGGAATTTAAATGAATAATTTGGTTTCCTATCTATTGCGAGCGACTGTCAATTTTTCTCTATATGTCGGATGACTTTGCATTATACATAGCCGGTGCCAGGCTGCCTTTTCTCGAAGGGCAACTTCAACTAGCTATTGAAAATTTTCACCAGTGGGCCTAAGCTTCACCATGGCTTCATTTTTTCACCAACAAAGACTCTCTAGCAGTGCTTTTTAAGAAAAAGGGATCGAAAGAACTTGCCGCCCTTTCTCTCGCAGCAAACCTTAACCTGATATGGTTCTCGCCATTCCTCGTAACTTCACAGGTCAAATTTCTAGGGCTTCATCGCTAAAGAATGAACACTTAACATATGCAACGCGCAATATTAAACGAATGCGAGCCCTAAAAACAACTTTGTCATCGGCAACTTGACCTGTTACGTCAATCTCGCCTGCAAAATCGTGGGGTGCGTGATACGGGAAAATCCCTGTTTAACGGTCTATGTACGATGCGAGGAAGACCTAGACGACGGGAAGACCTGGATTTATGGCTGTGCAGTATATGGTCAGTGTCCTCCATAACACTACTGCACCTGTTAGATCCCATTCAAAACGAAGCGATCCCGTATATCCACTGGAGCTTTTCGATCGTCCCCCCAGGTGAGCCTTGAAGTTGAATCCATGTGATGCCACTCTCTCTTCGAAGAGAATGCATATGTGTTACAAAGTTATCTTCGTTTTTCAAAAAAACCATACCGTCTGCCTTGACACGGATTCTGCAGGAAGGTAACCTCAGCAATCCTAATTCTGGCTATTGTGCAAAGAGCGGTATATAACATCTTTAAATTTCCTCAACATCTCTTTTCAAAAGTGGCTGCCTTTACTCTGGTTGATCGAAGGGTAACACACCTTGGCATTCCACCTCTCTAAAATTTGCCTTTGGCCTTCTGAACATCTCTCTCAAATTCTAGCCAATCCTGGCTGCCCTGTTAAAAGCAATCATTTTTCTGTTCTCACGCGCAGTGTCACGATGAAAATTTACTCAAGTGTTTACTGACTGGCTATAAAATAGGGCCAGTGTGGGCCGCTTTCTGCTGATTCTTTCTGACCAGCAACCTTCTCCCATACCCTTCCCCCTTTATGCTTCAACTTTTTAAACAGCAGAGTTTAACGGCTAATAATGATTGCCCTTTTTCTCGAATTTCTTAATACCTTTTTGAAACAAGATCACTTCATATGTCGTTTTATTCAGATTCTTTAGCGCGTTTAACATAGCGCTTTTAAAATCCACCTTTTCGCCAAAACCGCAATTGGTATCGTGCTAGCAAGCTGATAACAATTTCTTTCGACTTTCTTCACTCCCGTAAGAAACAAATTATTTTTTGTGTTGGTCCCCTCTCATGTAGGGGTAACTGGCAATTGAAATCGCTGCGAGATGGCCAAACGATTGGGGACGCCTTCCTTTACTCGGGAGATATTGTTCCGGTACAGTGCGGGGATGCCATCGAGCAGGCGCCTTTTCCATCAACCGATTTACTATCTCTTGCTCTCCGGAGCAGCGGGCTTTCGGGACTTGTTGGCAAGAGGCTTTGGACGAGTGTCAGGCGGGGGAAAGAAACTCAGAAACATAAAGCCGAACATGCGGGTGAGGTGGTTCTTTGCCCTCCCACAGAATCGAAAAGCGGGCTTTACACTTTAAGGGTGACTTGACTTTGGCCGGCCGCTACCGAATTTGGGGGCCACACTGAATTATCACTCCACAGGTCAAAAATAAGTTGAACGCGACCTATCCTCACATAATGTTTGGCACAAATTTTGGCCGGGTTCGGGCCAACAGGTGACCCGGCAGATCTGTTTCATCATATCTTCATTTGATTGTTTCCGATCTGGACCTTATTGCGCTGACCCCACCCACTCCCCCCCCCCCCCGGCCCCCCCCGTTAATTCCTAACTTTACGGTCCATTAACACTTCTAAAAGGATTAATCCCATAGTCTATCTGAATCTTCCCACTTTGCAGTAACACTATTTTCTGTATTTTCAATGAATGGTGAATATTTCTTTATAGTATGATTTTGTTATGTAATCTTAAGACTATTAACAATGCAAAGATAAAATTTTATTTAGTTTATTTTGTATTTTGACTGACTGAATTATTCATCTTTCACCCCAGATCAAATCTTTCTTTTTAGGGACTTTGAAAAACATAGTATATGACAGGGGCGCTCCATGGTGCCTGATTTTTCAAGCCGCAGTGTGGGCGCCTTCAATTGTGAGCCGGTGGGTGGGTACCTGTACACTAACTATCATTTTATATAATATATATATAATATAAATTAATATAATATAAAATATATATATATAGTATATATTATATATATATTATATATTTTTATATTATATATTAGTATGGTATAGTATTAGTAGTATACTAATATATTATATAGTAATATATATATATATATATTCACGGGATTATTATTATTATTTTTATTTGTGTCTGATTTTATTATTCTTATGGCGTGTTTTTGGGGTTTGTTGTTTTTTTTTCAAGATTCATTTTTTCCATTGGGGTTAATAATGGAATTAAAGAAAGCCCGTTGGGTGATAACATATACGTAAGTGTTAACATTCATCGATAAGTTGGTTGCTATTTATGTGCCGCATTGTGTGCTTAGTGTTGCTAAAGCAAAGCTGTTGTGCCTGGGGATGCGGAGTTGAGGGCGTAGGATCTACGTGATCATAGGATATGAAAGACTTGGAGATAAGCTAGAAGGAGTTAATGATTGGTATCTTGTTTACTTTCTTAGAGTTTGAAAATATTTTCTAGATTGAGGAAACCTGGTGATACAATTCGACGCATAATAAACTGAAACTGATATGGCTTTCCTTAGATCATATTAAGGGAACGTAGAGGACCTTTTTGTATTTGAAACCGTTAATTTTTAATAATTTTTTGGTTGAAATAAATGGGGAGCGTAAGCGAACGAGGGTAATGATCAGTTGGGTATTTCGGTGAAGAGAATTGGGGTAATAGGGATATGGGGTCAGAAGAATGGGGTTTAAATGTGAGTTATTGGAATTATCTTGGAATACATTTGGGGTCAGGTGGAGAATATTCAAAAAAGAAGGCGAGGAGGGGGTTATTAAAAATAATAAACTGCTGTTGAATTTGTCACTGTGGGGTTGAAGGTGGAATTTAAAAAGTATTGGGATGTACCGTTTATTAACGGGAAACTTTACTTCCAGGTCTAATAATTTCCATAGTAAAGAATTACGGGGTTTCGGTATCCATTGGGCCAATTGGAATAAGGAAATCAATAACATGGGTTAAAATAGAAGAGAATTATAAAGCCATCTTTGACAAGTTGCGGACATTTACTGGGACCGGAAAATTGAAATAATTCCTTAGCATTCGGTTATTAAAATTTATCTCAAGACTGGGGAATGTAGGGGGGGACGATTTTTAATTAGACAGGTAGGTTCGTCACACCTAAAGATAGTAAATAAATTCTTGCAATAAACAAAGAATGATGACTGCTAATAGAGCAAGCCATGTTGCATAATACATTATTGTCAAAACATAGGTGGGGAAGGGACTAATAGAGATCACAGGTTTTTTTACCCATTCAAAATCCATTGTCGGGGCGGAAATTGTTATATATAATTATTTATATAATTATAATTATTATATGCTGTTACTTTGTTTCTTATTACATTAGTATCTATAGAGAATATATATTCCTTTGCTATCATATAATATTGATATTATATCAAAATATCGATTGATATATTCGCCGTCAATACCTTCGTAATATTACTATATAATATATAGAATATATATTAAATATAATGGTATATAGAATAATTTAATAGATATATACTAATGATATAAATATAATTTGATATTAATTATTATATTATATATATATATTATATATATATTATATTATATAATAGTATATAATTAATAATATATAGGTAATATTGTTATATTTATAATTAATATATTATATGATATCTCTGGTTTTGAAGATATTTATATATTAAATAATTAGATTAATGTATTATTGATAATATACAAATATTTATAATATAGTATAATTATATATATATAGTATTATATATTATTATATATAATAAATATATAATTATAATATATAATTTTTATATTATAATATTATAAATATATATATATATATATATATTATATAATATTATAATATATATATATTATATATATATTATTATATATATATATTTATATTATAGTAATATTATATATTATATATATATATATTACTATATATTTTAAAAAAAAAACATTTGTATTGTTCTGTAATATTTTAAAAATACCTTTATGTAAACAACATTGTATATTCTTCGTTTTAATTTATATATATATATAATTTATATAATATATCATATATAATATATATATATATATTAATTATATATATATATATATATATATATATATATATATAATATATATATATTATATTTATATAGTATATATATATAATATACTATGATTATAGTCTTAATATTAATTAGATTAAATAATAATATAATATTGATTATATTATTCTTTATATTTAAAAATACATGCACTGTTTTCACTAAAATTATTTTTGTTTTAAAAATTATCCTTTCACCGCTTTTTCCAACTCTATTCATTTCACATTGTGTTTAAGTTTGTAAAAGAAAAAAATGAGGGATATAATATTATTTTTTAATTAATTAATAACGTTATGGTAAAAGGGCAGTAAATAACAGTAAAACACGAGGCGGGGTGAGGTTGGGGATTGGGGGACCCAACCTTGTGGCTGTTTTGGGCTGGGGTAGTGGTTTTTAATCTGGGCTTTTAATTGGCTTTACTGGGTCCTAAAAATGCTCGTTTTATTATGTAAAGATTTGGACACTTTTTTATTCCGACTCTTTAGTTTTACTATAAATGTTGTTCCCCAAAAAATAAAATTGATTTTTTTCTTTCAAAAAACAAAATGTTTTTCCGAAAAAACAACATGTTTTTCATTTTCTAAAAGACAATTGTTTTTTCAAAAAAAAAACATTTTTTTGTTGTTTTAATTACAGAACCAGAAGTTCATTTATATCCTTTCACCATGAAAAAAGTTTAACTTTTTACTTTTACTTTTTATCTAATACTAACTTTAACTTTTGGGGATGAAAGCAGTTTTTCTCAAATAAATGTTTTCAGTTTGGAAAAAAAAAAAAAAATGTTTACGCTGTGTGGTGATAGCGGACTTCTTTAACTAAACATATTCCCTTTTCATTTCTTCTTTCTCTTCCTCCTCCTCCTGTTCTTCTTTTCTTTCTCTTCCACTTTGTGTTGTGTCTCGTTCTTATTCTTTGAATCTTCTTATTCCACATATACCTTTTGCTAATCTTTCTTCTTCTTTCTTTTTCTTTCTTCTCTTTCTCTTCTTTCTTACTTCTTCTTTATCTTCCTTCTTCTTTCTTTTTCTCCCTTACTTCTTCTTCGCTACTTAATTGTCTGCCTCTTCTTCCTTCTTTTTTCCAGTTAAAAAGAGTTCAATCAAAGCTGGAGTGGGGGCAATGAATAAGATGAGTCATACTTAAGCTGAGGCATTCAAAGGTTTAGGCATCAAAAAAAGTATTTGAAGGCATCTTTAAGATCATGGGAGTATGTGTGTGGGCTGGTGGGGGGTGTCGTGTGTGTTGTGTTGTGTGGTGGGTGCGTTGTGGTTGGTAAGCTTGAAGTGAAGTTGTTTATAGGGTGAATGTAAGGTTGTCTATGGGTAAGTTGTACAGTTGTCCATAGGGGTGGTTTGTGGTGTATTAAGTGTTTAATGGTGAGTGTAGAGTGTTCTATGGGTAGTGAGTGGTACGTTAGCTGACGTGTTATGGTGTGTATAGTGTGTTCTAGTGGTTGTGTTGGATTGGTGTGGTGTGTGTATGGGTGAGTGTAAGTGTAGGTTAGAGGTGTGGGTTGGTCCATTCTACAGGACCTCAAGTTGGGGGGCAGGTAACTCTACCTTCCATGTTAAGGGTACAGTTCCCTACAAACAGGTCTGGCGTCATACTTACATGTGCTCGAACTTAACTCACTTAATCCCTCCGAATTTTATGAAAAGGTCAGTTTCAGCTTGATACGGTAATCTAAGAACGAAATATCAAAGGCCAGAAGTACGAATTATCAAGGCCAATTACATCAAAGAGGGGGGCTATGCTACCTATAAGGGGGGTCAAAGGGGATTCCAAACTATGGGGAAGGCCGTACGAGGTTACTGGCGACCGTCTGGCTCACCCCTTCCGTAGGGATGCAAAAGCGGGTATATGTATTATCAATACACAATTGACCTGGAAGATCATTAGGGTTCGGCTGCGGTTTCTAGCATAGGAATCCGAAATGTGATAGTCAGAAAGTAGCTGAGATCTAGAAAATCGAGACGGGGGCAAAAAAGGCGAAAAAAGACGGGAATGTGGCGGTTTGCGGTGCTTCCAGGCTTGGGGTTGGTCCAATCGCGTCGTTGACCCCGGAAAACGCTTCTACGGACCCGAAAACCACCATAATTTGACCTTAAACTTTTTAAAACGCCAAAATATCAAATGTTGCAAAATGTTGCAAATTTGCAAATTTTGTTTGCAGCATTTGCAACATTGCATGCACACCATTTGCAATGTTGCCTTGCAAGACGCTCTACGAAAAAACGCATGTGTGTGCGTTTCTAAACCGTAACGGTTTTGAATCGCTGCGCTTCCTGTATAGCGGCAATCGACTCGGCATACTAAAACATACTAGGCAACACCGAAGCTCGGCTTGATAGTTCAGAAACAAAAATGTTAAGCACAGGCTGCTCTAGACAGGGGGGTAGGGTCAATTATCCCTTGTTATTTAATTTACTAACTTTGTTTAGGAATGAATGTCTATTTCTCGTGCTGTTAAACTCCTTTTGATTCACAGTTGAATCGGTGTATTCGGTTCAGCAGTGTCGATATGTTACTAATCGATAACACTATCGGGTATACTTCCGGCACATACGATATATCGGAACTAGAAGGGTTTAGAAGGTGGGTGGGGTACTAACTCGTAGAAGGAACCAACCCAGCACATTCTAATATACACAAATCGGAATTCTCATACCTTATAACATAGGAATAGACACCAATATTTTGGTGTTACTTTTATGACGTAGGACATGACATGTTAGAAAAGGCTAGAAAAGGGGGGGTATAACTCGTAGAAGGAAGCATGCCTAGCACATTCTAATATACACCAATCGAATCCTCATATCTTATAAAACCTTATGGAATATGACACCAATTATTAGCCGTATTCTACGACGTAGAATATTTCATGCTAGAAAATGCTAGAAAAAGGGTGGGGTAATAACTCGTAAAAGGAAGCATCCTAGCACATTCTAATATAACACCAATGATTCCCCGTACTTATAACATAGGAGATAGACACGAAATATTAGCCGTATTTATGACGTAGGATATGTCAGGCTAGAAAAGGCTAGAAAAAGGGGGCGGGGGCTAACTCATACAAGGAAGCATCCTAGGCATCTCTTAATAACACTAATCGACTCCCTCCGAATAACAATATAGGGGTAAGACACTAATAGCGGGTGTCTTCCAATCATATAGGTCCCACAGTGCTAGATAGGCTAGAAATCAGGATTGCATCTTTGCGGTTTAGCGGCCTAGAAATCACATCCCATCTGTTGTACTAGCTAATTCATAGCTCATCGGTCGTAAAAATTCCCTCATGGCCCTTTACAAACTGTGTTCGTAGAAATTTACATGACCGTATATATATATATATATAATATTATATATTATATAATATAATATATAATATATAGGTATATTATATATAGTAATATATAGTAATATATATATATATATATATAGTAGTTTATATATATATATATATATTATAATATAATAATATAAATATATATATAATATATAATTATATATATATATATAGTATATATAGCTATATATTTATATATATAATATTAGTAGTTATCAGGCTTGGGGTTCAAAGTAACAAGTTACTTGTTCTTGTACTTACAGTTTCCTAAAATCAAGGTAGGTACTTGTACTACTGACCTTTTGTACTTTTGAAATTTTTGACTAAGTACTTGTCAAAGTACTCTTGGCATTTTTTTAAAACTTGCAATATTTTTTTTTTATCATTTCTACGATATGTATCTAAATAATTTCATTTATGAATATAAACTAGTTGTCATTATATATATATATTATATATATTTATGATTATTATATATATATTATATATACTATATATTATATTATATATAATATATATATATATATATATTATATTAACTATATATAATAACTATTATATAATATATATATATTATATATATATATATAATTAGCCATCTCACAGGTTGGGCAATTCCATTTGTCGTTGGACCACATCTCCCTTCTATTCCTGGAACTCTTGATTCCTAGAGCACAAGAAAAACAATTCTCAGCGACAATAGTTTCCGATGCTTAGTCCTTGCAGTTTTACACCCAGGTACGGTTTTACCCTTTTCAAGATGACTGCATTCTTCCATTGGCCTTGAAACTCGTTCTCACAGGAGCTCTCCAGAAGATCGTGTTTCTTAGGCGCATAGAGATTCCAATTGCTGGTCCAAGAGCTCTAACAAGCATAAAGGTAAAAAGCCCGGGTTACAGCCCTGTCGATTATATATATATATATATATATTTATACATATAATATAGTATATATATATAGTAATAGTATAATATATTATATATATATATATACTATATATATTATATATATATATTATATACTATATGATCTGTCGACTTATATATATATATATAATTAATATAGTAGTATTGGGTCTACTTCGCGGCCACTTGCAGCTCCATGCTGTTTTGGAGTGTTTTTATTCAGGCGTTAAGCTGATAAGAAACACGTGGTTTTTCGAGATAACGCTAATTGCTTTTACTGATAACGGATCGGTTTCGTTTAAGCATTAACTTAATTTATTTTTCTTTAAATAAAATAAATTAAATACATTAAAATAAATAAATTAAAAAATAAATTAATAAAAATAAATATTAAAAGAAAAAATAAACATATATATATTATATCCGTATAAAGTTCCGCACCGTAACCCACTATTATTATTACTATATATATTACTATATATATTATATAATATATATATATATATATATTTATATTATATAATATATATATAATATATATATAATATAATATTTAATATATATATATATATTGTATATATATATATATATATATATATTATATATATATTTAATTTTTATTTTTTTTTTGTATATACATTTTTCGAGGGCGTGGGCATTATTGCAGCAGTCATCGCTACACTTCCGGATTTCCTAATTCCGTCATTTATATATATAATATATAGTAAGATCTATGTGATATACCAACATGTATACTTTGTGTATAGCAGAGATATTTCACAGCATATCTCTATATATATGAAAATGAAGACAGTATATATTAGTATAGAGTATAGATACGGTCACTTATATAAATATAATATATATATATTATATATATATATATATATAATATAGTATATTATATATATATCTATATATATATATATATGTATTATATATATAGTATATATATATATAATATAGGCTTGATATATATATATATATATATATATAATATATATATATATAATATATTATAATATATATATATATATATATATATTATATATATAATATATATCGCTATATATTATGGAGAGTATGATATCAGGCTATATATGTATATAGGCTTAAGATTTTCGTGTCTCGTTTGATTATATATATATAATTTATATATAGGAATATTATATATATATAGGCTATATATATATAGGCTATATATATATATATATATATATATATATATAATAATATTTAAAAATAATTTTGTAAACAATTATTATAATATATATATATATATATTAATAATATAAATATATTCGATATATATACAGGGCCCTTTAACCTTCAGCCGCCCTGGAAAAAAAAAAAATCGCCCTTATCAGCATACTGTAAAGATTAATATTATATATATATATATATATATATATATATATATATAATATATTAATAATATTATATATATAAGTTATATATGATATATATATATATAGGTAAGTATAATATATATAATATTATATACTTTATATATATATATATATTATATAATATATAGTTATATATATATAATAATACGTAGTATATAAGTATATTATATTTATATATATATATATATATAATAATATATATTATATATATATATATATAATATAATATATTTATATATTATATATATAATATATATATATATAATATATATATATTATAATGTCATTATACAGGGGCCGTAACTAACGGCCCCGCAGACCCCGCGGTGCAGGGGGGCCCACGC
>JABUQX010051184.1:17500-28103 GCA_015478945.1 Trachelipus rathkii
ATATATATATTATTATATATTTTTTATATATATATATTTATAATATATATATAAATTATATATATATTATATATATATATTATATTATATATATATATATATATTATAATCATTCTTATATATTATATATATATATATATATATATATATTATAATATTATATATTACTTTTAATATTATTTTGGAACTCAGAAAGAGTTTCATACAAAAAAAGATGCTAATGTACGGCATGTCTGAGAGAGAGAGAGAGAGAGAGAGAGAGAGAGAGAGAGAGAGGAGAGAGAGAGAGAGAGAGAGAGAGAGAGAGAGAGAGAGAGAGAGAGAGAGAGAGAGAGAGAGAGAGAGTTAATGTTTTATATGACTGACGGAAACCGCAAAGCTAAAAGCCCGTAAATATATCTTTAAAAAGTTATGTACAAATACGTTAGGATGATATTTTAAAGCCTACTTATATACATAGTTTGAGTAATCAAAATGCCATTCGCGCAATTAAATTATGCATATATGTAGGCTTTAAATTCTCTTCCTGTGGTACGAACTTCAAAACATAACTATACCTTTCGTTTCTTTACTAAATTTATTTTATTTATTTATAGTATCAGGAAAGCTGAGTAGATATTATTTTTATTTTTATTTTTATTACAGATTTTTGCTTAAAACTCATTTATTTATGATAAAAATATAAAATAATAAAAACAAATATTTCTTATTCTTACATTTATATCCTTGTTAGAGCTAAGATAGCATTACCAACCAAAGTAAGAATTAGACAATTGATCTAATTAAAATTGATGAAAATTTAGTGAGTTCAGATAAGGAGTTGGTCAACATTTTCAATGCTTATTTTGCGTCAATGTTTACTGAGGAAAGACTGGATAATAGTTTGGAGGAGACTAATAGTTATGGTATGCATATATTAAATATACTTACAGAATTTGAATTTGAGGTGAAAGATATTAAATCTTTACTGGACCATATTGACCCAAATAAAGCTGCAGGTCATGATGGTATATATGGCAGAATTCTGAAAAAGGGTAGTAGCAGCATTGCAAAGGCACTGTATTTGATTTATAAGTACATTTGGTGATGTACCAGACGACTGAAAAACAGCATATTTTGTGCCTATTTATAAGAAAGGCAGTAAGGAAGATTTGGGAAATTATAGGCCAGTTAGCTTAACATCTCTGGTGGTAAAAGTTTTGGAAAGTTATTGAAAGGTCATATAGAGGAAATATTTGAAAGATAACAAGATATTGTATGACTCCCAGCATGGTTTTAGAAAAGGTAGGTCATGTCAGACAAACCTTTTAGAATTTATGGAATACATTACTGACTGCATTCACCAAGGATATCCAGTTGATATTAATTAGACTTCAGCAAAGCTTTTGATAAGGTTCCCCACATAAGGCCGATGAAGAAGTTATTGTAATGTGGTATAGGTGGAGTGGTACATAGTTGGATTAAAGGGTGGTTGTGGAATAGAAAACAGTATGTACAACTAAATGGCAATAAGTGATCGTGGAAAATAGTGAAGAGTGCTGTCCCACAGAGTTCAGTGCTGGGGCCACTATTGTTCCATATATATATAATATAATAATATATATATATATATATATTATATATATATATAGTAATATTTTTTTATATATATATATATATATATAGTATATATATATATATATATATATATATATATATATATATATATATATATATATATATATTAAATGAGTTTAGACCAGGGTACTTTAAATGTAAGGTTTCTAAGTTTGCAGATGATACCAAAGTGGCTACCTCAGTAAGGAATAGTGATGGATTGTATTAAAGATTCAAAATGATCTTAATAACTTCTTGGGTGGGCAGATAAGTGGCAAATGAATTTTAATAGTAAAAAGTGTAAGGTTCTTCACCTAGGTTACTCAAATAAAAGTTTTAACTACGATATGAATGGGGATTGGCTTGAGTCTGTGGACCAAGAAAAAGATTTAGGTGTGATTATAAGCAGTAGTAATTTGAAAGTAGCTAATCAGTGTTTGGAAGAAAGGAATAAAGCTAATGGGAAGCTAGGTATAATATATCACAATGTCGTTTATAAGAGCAAGGAAGTTATAAGCAAACTGTATAGATAGCTATGTCAGGCAGTATAAGAGTATTGTGCACAAGTTTGGGCTCCTTATTTAAGGAAAGACATAGATATGCTGGAAAGAGTGCAACGTAGAGCAACAAGGATGATTTCTGGGTTTGAGGGTAAGAGCTATGGGAAGCTGAAGGAGTTAGGAATGTTTTCTGTAGAAAGGCGATTTCTTATAAGGGGTAATAATAATAATATAATACATATTCATACCTGTTGATAATCACGGAAGACCTAATAAATTTTTTTAATAGTTGAACAGGACTGGTTGAACACGGACTGGACACCAGGGGGCACAGTAATAAAATGAAGAAGGCATGCCATCCTGATATAAGAAAGCATTCATTCAGTAATAGGGTTCCTAATATTTGGAATGGTTTGCCACAGGAAGTTGTTGAGTGCGACTCGATTACAATATGTAAGAAATGCCATCTTAATATAAGAAAGCATTCATCAGTAATAGGGTTGCTAACTATTTGAATGGTTAGCCACAGGAATTGTGTGAGTGCGACTCGATTTCAGCATGTAAAATAGAATTGGATAGGTATATGGATGGTTTGGGTATCATATAGTATATTTTGAGGAAGCCAAATTGGCGGGTTTTTAGTTACAGTAGTTATTAAGGATAAACCGAAATGTTATGACTACGAACTAAGCTTATTAAGGTATATAGCGGTAATAGTCATTGAAGTATATGGTAATATAATTTAACTAAGCTAAATTGTTGGGTTTTTAGTTATAGTTGTTTGACATTTGACATTGAGAGTAGTTTCAGGGTGGTTGTGTATTGTGGAGAATTTGATGATAGCAATGTTAGGTATTATGAGGGATTGACTAGGACATAGTAAATCAAATAGGGTCACATAGTTTCCTACTTACCTGATCTCATATAATTTCTTAATCTTATTCATTAATGTTCTAAAAAAAAATGGAACATAATTTGTTCTTATGACATAAAACATCTTTTAAATGTTTAAACTTCCAAAGAAAAGATAAATGCCGTGTATCGAGTTCATGCCGGGGTTTGACTAACCCCATCTCTGGTCGATGATTTCATGTGGGCCTTTTTCCATTTGCACCAAAGGGGAAAAAAAAAAATAGAAAAAAAAATAAATAAAAAATTAAAATAAAAAAAAAAATGAAGAATGAGCTATATACCCAGTTCCCGGCTCCGTAGGTTTCCACCTCCCAGCTAGATGACATTATAAAAAAAGAGCTTAGGGACAAATTACATAAATAAATTAAATCATTATTTCTAAAGGCGTGCAATATGCATTGCATGTTGTCCATTATTATAAAATAAAAAATTCAAAGATTTTTATATATTTTCTTAACATTAATAATTTATTAAATTTGGTTAATTAAAGATCATAAATTCTATATCAAGATTAATATTTTCCATTTATCAAAATAACCAGATTACATATAGATTAAACAATATTCACCTTATTCAGTCTGATAGTTTAAATTTCTAATATAAATATATATATATTAATACAATTTTAATGCAGTCTTGGTACTTCTGATATTTATCAAACAATATTACAATAAAACATTAATCCATTTTATTATATTCATATGAGAATGAGAGTGCATAAATAATAATAATAATAATAATAATAATAATAAATAAAACATTTGTGACTGATATAAAAAAATCAATATAAGATCTTTGTAAATTCAAAATTACTACCAACGCAAAAACTGTGTACAGACATTTAAAAAATTATGATCAAGAATAACTATACGAGGCTTTAAAGTGAGGGAGATAATTTGAAGTTCAATGGAAAACACTCAGATAGAAATTGAATAGAGTAAATTCTCACAGAACTAAGTAATGGTGGAGAAAGTAGAGAGGTCAGCCTCTTCAGCGAACTATGATCTGATAAGTTGGCTAACATATCAACACCAGAAAAACAATGTGATGTGACGATACACATAAGCCACCTCTTTGTGCACTACTAGTATAGGCGTCTTATAAAGATATCAGGTGCGCACTGCGAGTGTGGAATAGTTCCCTCGAGCTATAACCTGCTACTGCTACTTATATATAGGTATACTATAATACTCATATATAGAAAAGAGATAAAGTGAACTACCAAAACATCAGTGCTACGCATAAGATGTGAATAGTGTCTAGTGATACATAAAAAGTACAGAGACAGGTTTAATAAATGATTTATTATAAGCCTTTGACTCGACCCTGTAAATCTCCATAAAGCCGTGTGAACTAAAATCTCTTGTTGCCCCCCTCGATGAGATGAGAGCTAAAGACTCCTATACAAGGGCGGATGATGAATAACCTTGTTAATAACTGTAGAGTAAATAAGTTATACATGTGAAAAGAGGAGTAAAATAATAGTTCGCTCAGTCTATAAAACAGAATCTCCCTATGAGTTTCTTTGAATATAGGTCTAGTAGTACTCTATACCTGACTAGGAACTATGTGATATATATGTGAGAGTTTTCTCTAAGATACATTTTTTTTGTTATTAGTATAGTGACAAGTGATATTCGTTTATACTTGTTCAACAGAGAGACGAGAAGAACCTGGTACCGAACAGATGTGACACCCTGTGAGAAAGCCTATATGAAGAGTGGTCTGTAGATGCACACGAAATAAATAGTAAGAAATGCGATATGTGAACAGTTTTTTTTAAAGAATTAAATTTCATCAATTTATAGGTTTATGCGTACCTACCTACTCCAATCACCGCGAATATCTATATCCATGAAGTAAGTCGAAAGAATAGAATCCAAGTATATTTAAGTAACGAGTGATAGGTACTATAATTCTAGTAAGTAGCTAATAAGTAAGTGAGTTGCAGGTAAATTATGAAACGTGAAGTTGATAGAATGATAAGTGTAGTATATCGATAATAGATATAGTCAATCTGAGTCATCATTAGTGAAGTGTAAAATGTGAGTAGAATGTTCAGACGAGAAAGATCTATTTATAATGAAAAAAGCTCTATAAGTAATATAAGTTAGTATGAGATTTATAGATTGAGTCGAGACCCCTGAGCCGCTCACCCCTAACCTAACGACACGAATACTGTGAACGCTCTATGGTATACCACAGGTAAAATCGACACCGAGAGGCTCCGTTGCAGAGAGTTCATTCTAGCGAGTGTTCTCACATAGAGCTCGGGCACTTTATAAAGGACATCTCTTATTGCACTTAAACAGTGAGTAGGCAAGCAGAAGAGTACAAATGTTTTAGAGTTTTATAAAACCATGAGGAATTGCGTTGAATAGGACTGTCGGAGATGTCGGAGTTTGTTAGAGGTTCCAAAGTTTGTTCATTAGAGAATATACTCTCGGGCATGCCCTGGAATTAGCTGTTCCTCTGATGGTGCTATTGTGACCCTAGAGCTCAAACTATAAAGCTATCGTGCAATAAACATGCGTTCCCTATAAGCGAAACCACGCAAGTCTCATCCTAATAATTCCATAAGGGTGGAAAAAATCCTATATAATATCTGTTAGAATAGTATAAATAGTTATAATATCTACTAAAGTATAACCTATCTAAGCGCCGTAAATCTAACGTTACTAGGCGATCGGAAAAGTAAAGGGTAATTTGACGATCCCAATGGTGATTACTAAATGAGAGTTAGGTAGAAGGGTTTCATAGATCTTAGAGAGGAATACAGGTTTAATATAAGCTTATATGATAGTCTGATAGTAGATAAGGATCAAGATACGGCTTACCTGTTATTTCGGAATAGTATGGACATAATGTGCGCTTCCAACACTGATGAGAATATAAGTGCTCTATATAAGTATTGATAATAGTGTCAATAGAGAATTAATATAAGTATTGAACGAAAGAAGTGAGTACCAAGCACGTGATGAGCACACTCCCTATAACATAAAAACTCGGGGAAGGTAATATGTCCATCCGGGCCACCCGCCTCCTATAACTGTTCATAAGTATATTCTCAGGAAGCCTCTAATATATATAGCCTCAAGAGTCAAATTTGTGAATTTCGCAGGTCTAGAAAATGTCGAGTGACCATTCAACGTGAAAAATAGAGAGAGAAGTGCCAAAGATCATGAAATGCCTAGAATCGTATAATCACCTATGAGCTTGAATATAGAGGAATAAAATAGTTAGAGCCGTAAGATTTAAGATGTGCCTTATCAGTTAGTAGAGTGTTCAGCTAAACAGAACTATCAATTCGAATAAGAGAGTGAAATAAGAGTTGATAATACAGAAGTGTATTGTTTAGGATGAATGTTTTGGCAAGAGGCCAGTAATAGTTGTCAGTAAGAGTATAGGAAGAACCAAGGAGTATTTATATATATATTAGACTGCACTCTTCTGATTTGATTTGATGAATACCCATTTGCTCGTCGAAGAGTATATCTGCCTGCATACGATTTCTAGCTGAATGAAATAATATCTTAGCTAGATGATATATAGTTAGATAGTATATAATTAATAGAGATAACGAGAATTTTCCACCCCCTTTACGCTAATCTGTCTCTAGCCTGTACTATATATAATGAAGCCAGTGTAAGTGCATATTACAATGCTGAAGCCATATGGTGATATAGATGAGGCGAGATTAAAGAATTAAGTTCGAATGAAAGGAATTATAATATAGATAATAACTACTGTCATTCATATACCTACACAACGATTTACAGCTCCACTATTCTTGTCTCAGGCTAGATAGCCAAAGCGGCACAGAGGAAAATCGCTATGATCATTCCAATTATAGTTTAGCCGTATTTAAGATATGTAGCGCAAAGCCCCTACCCAATCGGCTCCGATACAATATAGTATAACCAGATATAAAATAGAAACGCTATATAGAGACACGGATTAGGAGCAGCTGTTGGTGTATAGTGAGGAAAAAAGTATTATAAATATATATAGATTAATATAATAAGGTTATTATACTATTAATTACTAATTATTAATGTATTATAATTAATATATAAATATATATATAATATATATATATATATATATAATATATATAATAATATATTATAATATTAATATATATATATATATGATTATGTCAGATATTAATATCCTATTATAGTTGGTTGAGAATGCTCAGTGTATAATTGTATTTATATTAATGGAGTATGATAACTAGTGGTTTAAAATAAATCCACTCTATTGTGTACATTGAAATCCCCCTATATAATAGTAGAATAATAGTAAACCTCAGTTATTTTGATGAGAAGATAATAACAGATCTCGTGACGATATAAAGTAAGTTAATAGATTATTTCTAAAAAAGGCAGTGAAAATCTGTTCTGTTAGTATGTGTAGAAACTCTCTCAGTTATACAAGAAAGCACAAGTATTTAATATTATATTGTATGTAAAGTGTAAAAAGATTATTAAGCAATCCGAACATCGAAAATATTAGTATGATGTATTCGTGAGTCTCCGAGACGTGTTACTGGGAGCTTAGTTAATGTTTACATATGATAGCTAATAACTATCCTACCCTATTTGTAGACGACAAAATTTATTGAATGACGTATAGTGGAACAATAAACCAAAGTTAGAGGTAATAAATGTAATTATCTATAAGCCATGCTGTGTAGTCTATCAGACGAAGAGCAAAATGACATTTGGAGTTAGAGTTAGATAATGAGTGTATTCAACGTGAAGCCAGAGTTAGAATTTAAGCCACGGAGTTGGTGAAGTCTCAATAGTAATAAAGCTCCTGCACCCTTATCCCTCAAATCTGCCATTTCATACAACGCCACACTATAATAAACTAAAACTCTAAGACAAGCCATATGATCAGTACAAAAAATCAAAGGAAAAAATCTGTTGATAAAATTCATTCAAACTCATTCAAACTCCATAAGATTAAAAAAGTTTTAATTAAGTGGATTTTAAAAATAAAGATGAAAATTTATGTATAATAAAAAACATTAACTCACTTACGAACCTTTCCAAATATTACTATCACTACTAATAAATAATCTAAAAGCATATCACATAAACCTCAGACAATAAGAAAGAAAAAAATCATTTAAAACTAGAACTATATCTGTTTAAAAACCACTCTCATAACGCGTCAAGAACTTATACTCGATATGTATGTAAATAATATGTATACATAAATTATACTCAACTGAATAAATAATTTAATAAAACATTTATATAAAACAAAGACAAAGATTGAAAAACACAATTTTCATCATAACACTCAGCTTTACTAAAATTATATTAAAACATATAGATAAATAAAATTAAAATTATAATAATATTCATTCGAGTAGCACTCAAAACACTGGGTTACGCACTTCACATTATATAACATGTAACTCAATAATAATATAATTATACTATATTATATATTACTATATATTATATATATATATACTTATATATATATATATATATAATATATATATATGATATATATATTATATATAATTATAAATTATTATATTATATATATATATATATATAATATAATATTACATCATAAATTATATATATTATTTATATATATATTATAATATTATATATTAATATATATATTATATTATAATTATCTATATATATATAATTATATACTATTAATTATCAGGTATATATATATATATTAATATATATATATATAATATATATTATATATATATATATATATAATATATATATATACTATAAATATATATTATAATATGGTAAGCATTGCTATTTTAACTCATATATAATTAACTCAGCAATATATATGATAATTTTTAAAAATCTATATAAGATATCGTATAAAAAACTACAATAGCGTACAGAGGAAATCAGGAATACTTGTTGGACATGCTGTCCTAATTATTAGTGCGGTAAATATGTAATAGAAATAAAATAATAAATAAAAAAAAAAAAAAAAATAATAAAATATATAGTCTAGCAATAAAACTACAATATTATAGTTTACAGCGAAAAAGAATAATTATACATATATTTGGAAATAAATCCTTGTAAAAATTTTAGTGTTAGGAAACTGTAAAAAAAAAATAGATAATATAATAAATAAATAAAATAAAATATGGGGCTATTTTTTTTTTAGGAGCAGGGACATAAATATATATAGTATATAATATAATAATATATGAATTTATTTGTAAAGGTATTACACTAAGGGAGTATCATAATGTATAAGGGGCTTACGTATACTACTATAATATACGGGTATGAAAATAATAACTATATATCAGTAGGTAGGAGTGACGTTTTGATCCAATACCCAGTAGTGAGGTAAGGTAGTGATATATACTGATATAATAGGAATCCCCCCGCGAATAACCCGATATAATAATATATCCATAAGAGCGGGTAGGAGTTCCTGGTAAGTCACCCTCTCCATACGGTAAATATAATAGGTGATAGTATATACTGGGTAATATATTAAGTTTTCCTATACCCCGTTATATGTGCAATTATCCCTATCTGAGTAGATAATATATAAGGGTACCGAGAGACTCCCCGTTCTCTCATTGCTCACTATCGGTGCGTATACCTTTAGAGAGCTCTTCCTTTAGTAGGAAAAAAAAAAAAAAAGCAAATTTAATAGAGTAGGGTTTTTGAATTTTTTTTTTTTTTTTATTTTAAATCATTTATCCGGATTACTAACAATTTGATGATTAATACCAGTCAATTATCCTCCAATGACAATTGAGGTATCCTTTATCCCCTATGTAGCTATTGTTAGTTTTGAGATTATGAGAATAAAGGTTAGAAATTTTTGGTCCATATTTATCAATTGAAACTATCATATCTTATCCTATATGTTTCCCGATTATATTGAATTATTACAATTTTTAATACTTTTCACTCAATATCTTTTACTTTAGTCCTAGTTATTATTTAATACTCTACTACTCTAATTAAATATATACTATACATACACTACACTTATATATAAGCCCTTCACGTCTCTTATGCTCATATATACTGCTCGTAATAATTTGCTAATAAAATCAATATATTATTCAATTCAAATAATTAATGAAATTAATATTAATTTTTATATATATTATTAATATTATATTAGGAGTATTACTATATGTATAATCCACCCTCTCCCTATCCTACTGATATAACGAGTATCTATTAGTCATCATAATTATAATATATGATATATTAATATATATATTATATACTTGTTTAGGTTTATGCACTCTCTATATACATATTAATATATATTAGTGATAGTATTATAGTATATTATATTATATATATCATCTTGTATATATATGAATAATTAATTGATCATTATAATTATAATTTAATATTATTATATATAATATATAATATATAATATAATTATATATGATTCTTTTTAAATTTTGTATTAATTATATTAATTATATATATATATATACGTGAGTAATTGATAATTTCATTATATAATATATATTTATTATATTTAATAATTAAATTAAATATATTTATTATATTGTGTGTATTGTTATTTGTCATGCTATA
>JABUQX010051185.1:0-30692 GCA_015478945.1 Trachelipus rathkii
TCAATAGCCTATATAATGTATAACTTTTTAATAACTTGAAATTTTGTATAAATTTATTAGTTATTGAAGTTGTGAAGTTGCCAGGATTAATTGGTTTTATGTTAAGTAAAAGTAAAAATATGTCTCCATCGGCCTTTCGCCATTTCTTAGAAATCTTAATTAAAAACAAAAATACTATCTATTTCCTTAGATATCTCTGGAATTTCCTTTATTATATTATATATACTAATAAAAATAATTAAATTCTGCAATATATATATATATATATATATATATATATATATATATATATATATATATATATATATATATATATATATATATATATATATATATATATATATATATATATATATATATATATATATAATATATATATATATATTCATCACCGTTTCCGACATAAGAGTGGGGTGATTTCACTTGCAAATACAGAATGTTCAAGTACTTGTAGCATGCATCGACTGTTCATGTAATTGCATTGTTCCAGATTCTTCAAGTACTTCCTTCACGAAATAAAATATCCCATGTACAACTCTCATCCAAGTGAATCTATCTTGTATAAATCTATTCCCTCCATCCATGTCAATGCCCTTTCCTATAAATAGGTCATTTACTCCATCAAACCACTTATATTTGGGTTTACCTTTTCCAATATTAGATTTTATGTCAGACATAAAACTTTTATAGCCAATCTCTCATCATTCACTCTTAAGCAAGTGAACATATCATTGCAATACCCCTCGATTTGATATTCCCACCAAACATCTCTCCTAGTAGCATATATCTATAATCCTATACCTTATATTATTCCGTAAATATCCGGTAAGCCTTTCATTTGCAAAACTTTTCACATCCATACAGAACAGGTGGAACAAATATACATTTAAATAATTTCACTTTTTCAATATTTCTCTTAGACAACTTAACACTCCTTCACTCTTTTTAACCCTATGATCAATCTCTTCTTTCATCTCTACGAAAACCCCAATATCCATCCCTTTAAGTACATGAAGACCGTAGTTTCTGCTAGCTAGACTGTCACCATCCTTGTTTTATGTTTTAGAACCCAGATTGTCCTTCATCTTCTTTGATATTTGCACTGATTTTCAAAACTTTAATCTTAACAGGATTTGTTCTTTTCCTTTTCTTGGCACAATTGTTTCAAACACCTAATAACAGTTTGTTTGTTTTTTATAAAAAAAAATCTGCTATCGCGACAGTATCGTCAGCAAACTGTAGAGTGCTGATCTCCCAATTACCCTCATTTAAATATATACCAATTCCTTTTCCAATTCTATTCATATCCCTAATTACAATATCCATGCATGAAGATATTTTACAACCATGGAAACATTACAACTCTTCCTCAGATCTACTCGTATTTTAAACAACTCCCCACCTTCCCTTCCATTACTCCTAACTTATGTTGTATTGTTCACATAAAATGCTATAATCGCATTGAACAACATTCCATATACTCCATAATCCAATACTTCTCCACAACTTATCATATATCCCACCAGTCGCTGCCCCCAATGTCCACCCACTTATGAATAAGGGTTAAGGCCGGTCCTTTAATTTTTGAACCTTACTAAAGTCGTTATATTTTAAAAAAAAAAATTTCTCCGCATTTTCTGTATAAGCTGTGTTACTCTTTTTTTAAATGACTGTACTTGTACCTCTAAGCAAGTATTCATTATTTTTTGTGTGGAGTCATAATAAAAATAATGTGAGTATTTTTTCGAATTTTCTATCTCTGTGCCCGGACCCTAAGCAAGAAATACCACGCTTATTTTTTTAGTGTGGAGAATAGGCGAAATTTCTTTTCGTTCTACTGATATAACCGAGTCTTCTTCCGAAGAAAAACCCAAATATATAAAATAGTTTACGAAAACAACATGTCAAGAGAATTGAATATTTACAATATAATTTTCTTAGTCCTAATATTTAATTATCATCATAACGAACCCGAAAGTGCTTCAAATACCTATTTTCTTAAGCCTAAACATCATTAAACTCGATTATACTAAAAACATATAGGTACGCCTCATCGGGAGGGGCTTGCCCTAGGGGACCGACCGTTCCATTTTTCTGATATAAGTCCTGGAAGGTCTAAGGGTGCGAATTTTGAATATAATTTCGCCCTTTAAAAAAATTCTATTAGAATTTTTTCTTTGAGATTGGCTATGACATATCGCTCGTTTCCCTATCATGATATTAAAGTGTCGCCCGAAAGCGACTCGCAAACGGAGCAATCGTACCGATTGAAATAATCCAAACCACCGCAGAAGTGATGATCTGTCTGCCATAGTGCAGGCTCGCCTCCCCTACCAACGCTTAATGGACAAGCTTGAACTTCAAGAGGAGCGTCGCTACTATACATGTATATATTTATGTTATTTATCAACTATGAAAGAGAAGCCTACTTTGGCGAGGGAACAATTCTTCGTCTCTGTTAAAAACCAACCCGCTTTTGAGTTACGGTTTCCTCCTGGAAATGGGGATTAACCGCGAACGCGAAAATCGGTCGTTTCTCAAGTCGAAATTTTTTTCGCGCTAGCAGTCGAATCAATATTTTAAATTAAGTTTCGGTTAAATATTACCAGATTAGATTTGATCAAAAAAATATAAAAAAACAAATGTTTAAAAAAAAAACGATCTTCCATTTTTTTATATTTTAAGATAAGCGAGATGACTATAAAAGAGCAAACGCCGAAGAAGATAAGACAGTATATTTTGAAAGTGGAGGTGAGTGGACGTGTTTTAAAATTCTCTCGAAGAAACAATGCGCGTTTCTGTATTAAAATTATCTTCGATAGTGAAATACATTTTTCTATTTTAGGAAATTATCGTCTCGGGTAACTATTTTTTGAAAAGGTTTCTGTCGATTTATTTTAGAAATGGAGCTGAATGGGCGTGTTTTATAATTCTCTCAAAGAACAACGAGCGTTTCCGTCTGCCATAATGCAGGCTCGCCCCTGCGCCTAATGAACAAGTTTGAACTTCAAGAGGAGCGTCGCGACTACGCCTGTATCTTCTATATGATATTTTCAACTCTGAAAGAGAAACCTACTCTGGCGAGAGGAGAATTCTTCGTCTGTGTTAAAAACGCGCTTTTGAGTTACGGTTTTTCCGTAACGGGGATTAACCAAGAAAGCAAAAGTCGGTCGTTTTGCGAGTTAAAATCTTTCTAACGACAGCCGTCGGATCATCAATATTTTAGAACATGTTTCGCTTAAATTTTAATAGATTAGATTTGCTCAAACAATGTATATTTAGATGTTTAAAAAAAATAATCTTTTTTATATTTTCAAGACAAGCTAGGGATGACTAAAAAAAAAGCGGACGCCGGGGAAGAGATGTATTTTTATTTGGAGGGGGGGGTGGGTGGGGGTTTTTTTATAACTCTCTCAAGAAACAAGGCGTTTCCGAATTATAGTTAACTTCAATAGCGAAATACGGTTTTCGATTTTCGGAAATACTTCGCTCGGGTTAACTATTTTATTGAAAAAAAAGTTTCGCCCGACTGTTAGAGTTTTAATGCACAATCCAAAGCTCAACTTCAAAGAAATTTTACGCATAAGTAGTGCCCAAAAATAGCTCAACGTGCGATATTCGTGATTCGTTTAAGTGAATATAAGCGCGTTGACGATATAGAAAAAAGGCCACTTCTCGAAGGAAGAGATTCAGTTTTATTTTGGAAGTGGAGCGAGAGACGGAACGTGTTTCAACGTTCTCCTCAAGAACAACCACGCTCGTTTCCGAAATTTAAATTAACTTTCATCGCGAAATGCGGTTTTCGATTTTAGGAAATCGTCGGCGCTTGCGGACTATTTTTTTTTGAAAAAAATTTGCCTAAAAATTTATTTGTTAGATTTTAAAAATTATTTTCCCTTAAGTGAATGATAAGGTTACGTTGAGATTAAATATTACTTAGTGACATCGAGCCTGATTTTAACGAGAAACAAACGCTGCGAGTTCCGACAGTGAAGAGTCAGTGTATTTTTGAGTGAGCAAGTGGACATTGTTTCGTAAGTCCTGCCCTGACTTACTTTGAGTGATCCCAGTAAGTTTTTAAAAGGAACTAACGGTTTTCCGAATAGATTTGGCTGCGGTAAGTATTTTGCAAAGGTTTTCGTAATTTAAGTTAGAGCTTAAAAATTCTTATTTGAAAATAAAATGTTATTAAATTAAAAATTTAGTTGAGTAAAGTGAAGCCCAATGACTATAAAAATAAAGGATCTCCCACACATGAGGGTAAGTTTATTTTGGAAAGGACGCTGAGTTGGAACGTGTTCGTATCTCTCAAGACCGCCATTTGATAGATTAAAATAACGGTCGTCAATCGCAAAGCATGTTTTCGATTTTAGGAACTTTCTTGGCCTTAGTTAAAGCTATTCTTTGATGAAAGTTCTATGTTTAAATTTAAAATATATAATATAAATCAAAAAATTAAAAAAAAATAGTCCTAACTAATAATGCTATTTTTTACTATTTTCAAGAACGATATACGCGATGACTTATAAAAAGCGAACCGTAGAAGATGAAGTAAGTTTATTTGAAAAAGTGGACGCTATGGGACGTGTTTTTATAACTCTGTTAAGAACAAGGCGCGTTCGACTTAAAGTTAGTTCAATTGCGAAAATAGCGGTTTCGATTTTGAAATCTTCGGCTCGGGTCACATTTTTGAAAAAGCGACCGAATGTTATTTAATGACAATAACCTCAACTTCAATAGAAATTTACGCAAGTTTTGGCCCAAAAACGGCACAGGCGGTATAGGTTGGGACGTTAATGTGATCAATAAGCGCGTTGACTATATAAGGCAAATCCATAAGATGAGATGTCGTTTGTTTGAATTTGGAGCAGAGCCAACGGACCGTGTTTTCACACTTTCTCGAGAAACTAACGCTTCGTTTCCGATTTAATTATTAACTGCGCAAAATGCGTTTTTAATTTAGAAGTCGTCTTGCCTCGGGAATCTTTGGCAAAAGTTTGGCCTAATGTTATTTTGTCAGATTTAAAATTATTTAATTAGGGTGAAATATTATAATTTTACGTTAGATTATAATTACTTAGAGGAATGATGCCTCGATGACTATAAAAAGCGAACTCAGACCGATGAGATCAGTTATTGCAAGTGGGCTAGTTCACGTGTTCATAAGTCTCTCATAAAATGCGCGCTTTTCTATATTAAAAATTCACTTCATATCGCAAAACTGTTTCTTCTTTTTTTGGAATTGTTGGCCCGGAACTATGGTTGAAAAGGTTTCTTTAAGTGTTTAGAAGATTTAATAATTACTCGTATATGTGAAATATAATTGTTATTAAAAATTTTTTATTAAAATAAGCCCAATGACTATAAAAAGCGATCGTCCGGAAGATGATGGTTGCAGTTTATTTTTGGAATGTGGAAGCCTGAGTGGTTACGTGTTTCGTAGTCCTCTCATTGGAAAAATTCTCCCTTCTTTTGAGATAATTAAAATACTCCAATCCGCGGGGAAATATGGTTTTGCGATTGTTTAGGGAAAATCTCGGGCCTCACGTAACTATTCTTTCGAATACTAAGGGTCTATATAGTTTAATTTAAAATTATTAAGTGAAATACAGCCCCGCCGACTACTAAAAAAAAAGCGAACTCCGACGAAGAGGAGTAAGTTTATTTTGGAAGTGAAGTTGAGTTTATGTGTTTTATAATTCTCCCGAGCAACAACGCGGCGCGTTTCAGAATTAAAAATAACTTCAGTCGCGAAATATGGTTTTCGATTTTTGGAAATCTTCGACTCGGGTAAGTATTTTTTTTGGGAAAATTTCGCTTAACGTTAGATTAAAATTATAAGTTAGGTGAAATTCTAAACATAATTAAAAACAATTTCGTATTTGAATATATATATATATTTTTGATGGGTATAATGTAACATTTTAAAGATTGCTCGCGTATCGTACTGTCCGTCGTGGAGCTTGAATACTTTCGATTCCGTTAGAAACGGTGCACATCGACGGCGAGGACGAATCGAAGATAGTCTTTCCACATAGGATTAGGTAAATAAAGGGGCACAAATTACTGGCGGGTAGTTCAGGTTAGTTTTGCCTTGGAAAATGCGCTGCCTTTTCTAGTTCCGAGGGGTGAAATTTTGCCGATACGTTCGAATAAGCGTTAGGGTGTCAAGCTCTTTATGGAGTTAGGTTCGTAGTTATCTCGGTGGTCGCTCGCATTATTTTAACCTCTCTCTCTATCCTATCCTCGCGAATTAAAACATGCGATCGCGAGCGAGCCCAGTGGTTCGCTCGAACAATGGTTTTTTTCGAATGCTGCGTCAATCTCGGTATTTACGTGATCATTGCGTATTTTTATTTATATACCGGCGGGTCCCTTAAAATCCTTTTCCTTCTACTGAAATTATTTAATTTTCACTATTCGGTTACTCACGAACACCTGACTTTACCTCAAAACACAGGTTTCGGACGCGCTTATGACGAAGACGCTCACGGCTCCCTGTCATCGTACTCCCCGGTCGCTGGAAGCCCGGTAATATCTAGATCCCTCCCTCTCCTCCCTCGAAAACCATGAGTCCTTGTCACTCGAACCAACAATCATCAACCGAACCACCAATACGACAAACAACCGACAAACGTATACGATCGATAGAAATTAACCAAATATAAGTCGCGTCCGTCAACGACGACTATCACTTCGCTATTCGTCTATTTCATTACTGCTAATCAATGAACGATCCCGTGAGATTTTACACGTTCGCGCAGTCATGTGTTCAAGATGCGTTTTCATTGCAGAGTTCGTCAACGTGGCGACCCGAGTCCGTTTTCCGTCTTTTATTTTTACATATTTTTTATCTTATATACCGTGTCAATCGATCGAGGTTGGTTCTCGAGCTCGTTCGAATAATGGTGGATGATCATCGTCTCGATTGGCGCGGTATTATTTTTTTTTTGTATTCGATTAAAGACAGACACGACAAACACGCGACACGCGACACACGATACACGAACGCAGGAGGAGGGGTCGAAGATAGCTAAAGCGATGACAAAAAGTTTGGTACGTACGTTCTGCCGTAGTTCCTCACTCTGTTAGCGCGCGCGCTTCTCTTTTTTCTCTTTGTTTTCTCTTTTACTCTGTTGAAAAACCAGGGAAAGAACGACGATATTTATTTCCTAATGGACGGGATATGAGTATATAGTATGTAGGCCCTTTAAACGGGTGGGTGTGGGGTTTGGAAGTCACCCTATAGCATGATCGTGGTTCTCTCGTTCGTTCTTTTCATTTTTATTAACGATACGAGAATTTTTTGGTGACTTAAATAAATTCTTCCGTTCGGAGGAAATGATGATGATGATGAGTGTTGGTATCGGTGGCGGCGGCGGCGGCGAGTACGGTATTTTTACTCGCTTCTGCTGCTGCTTTTTTTTTAAGTTTTTGGTAACGCAGTACTGCGGGAATAGGTAGTAGGTTCCCGAACCATTTTACTTTTTCCGTGCCGCTTTTTAGCACGGGCGTTTATTTTTCAGTTTTTAAGGCATGTTTCTTTTAGATTTAAGGATTTTTTTTTTTTAGATTAGGGACCATATAACTAACGTAATATGCAAACTTTTTTCCACAGGTAATTATGGAATGAGAAAACCGGGAGCTTTAAAAACTACGCTTGAAACGTTTCTTTTCTGGGAACGTGAATGGCCTAGTGGATAAGGCGACCGGGTTACTGTTAACTAAGCGACGCGGACTCCAGTAAGTATTTCGAACACCGCTGATGGATAGTAAAATCTCCTTTGACACCTAAAACACGATAGGCACACGCCCACGCTCACATCCAAATATTTATAATTTCTTCCTCTTTAAATCTATCCAAACCCTTCGACTATTTCTTTCAATCTATTTTCCTGTTCTTACTTTTTTATCCTTCACTCGTGCCGTTAATAAAGTATTTGTGTGCGTTTGATTGTTCCTTTTAATAAAGTATTTTCGTTTGATTTTTTACCCTTTACTAGTGCAGTATTCAAGGCATTTTTTTTTGTTTCCGGAGGCAGAGGCCGAAGAACGGATGATATGGCTCCCGAACGAAGAAACCCGTCTCGTCCCGCGATGTTGAGCGATATTTTCCGTGGACGGTCTAGCTGACGAGGGGTTCCTGGTCGAGTGCCGGAAGGTTTAAGGGCAGAATACGTTAATACTCTTATCAAACTACGCCTTTTTTGCGCGGAGTCACTGAAAAGAACACCTCTGTTCCCCGCTCTTGCCAGTCTTGGTCACTCGATTTCACCCACGCCTCGGAAGTCCCCCCTCGGAGTATCGTTTTGTCTCGCGACAGGACAGAACGGGTGAGCAGCTCACACTCTCATGCTACTACTAACGTCGATGAGCGAAGGCAAAATGCGCGATTTTAGCGTATCTCCAGCATCCCATCCCACGGCTCATGAGTTTGAGCGAAATTTACCAAAAAAAAGGGAGGGTCTCGCTTACGAGGGGTTGCTGGTCGAGTGTCGGGTGGTTTTAGAGGAGAATATGTTAATCCTATCGCGTTTCGCTTTAACGGGCGGACTCGCTGAGAAAGATACCTCTGTTCGTCGCTCTTGCCGGCTCGGTCACTCGATTTCACTACGCCTCGTAAGTTAACCCTCCTCGGACTCTCATTTCGGCTGGCGAAAGAGCGGGTGAGCTCATACTCTCATACTACTAACGTCGATGAGCGAAGGCAAAATGCGCGAGTTTAGCGTATCTACAGCGTCCAATTCCAGGGCTCACGAGTTTGGGCGGTATTTACCAACCATAGGGGAGTCTCGCTTTCGAGGGGTTCCTGGTCGAGTGTCGGGTGGTTTAAGGGCAGATCACGTTAATACTCTTATCAAACTTCACCTTTACTGCGTGGAGTCCCTGAAAAGAGAACACCTCTGTTCCCCGCTCTTGCCAGGCTCGGTCACTCGATTTCACCCACGCCTCGGAAGTCCTCCCCACACCCTCGGAGCCTGGTTTTGGCTCGCAAGCGAATAAAGATTTTTGTGTTTACTTTTTATCCTTCACTCGTGCCGTTAATAAAGTATTTGTGTGCGTTTGATTGTTCCTTTTAATAAAGTATTTTCGTTTGATTTTTTACCCTTTACTAGTGCAGTATTCAAAGCATTTTTTTTTGTTTCCGGAGGCAGAGGCCGAAGAACGGATGATGTGGCTCCCGAACGAAGAAACCCGTCTCGTCCCGCGATGTTGAGCGATATTTTCCGTGGACGGTCTAGCTGACGAGGGGTTCCTGGTCGAGTGCCGGAAGGTTTAAGGGCAGAATACGTTAATACTCTTATCAAACTACGCCTTTTTTGCGCGGAGTCACTGAAAAGAACACCTCTGTTCCCCGCTCTTGCCAGTCTTGGTCACTCGATTTCACCCACGCCTCGGAAGTCCCCCCTCGGAGTATCGTTTTGTCTCGCGACAGGACAGAACGGGTGAGCAGCTCACACTCTCATGCTACTACTAACGTCGATGAGCGAAGGCAAAATGCGCGATTTTAGCGTATCTCCAGCATCCCATCCCACGGCTCATGAGTTTGAGCGAAATTTACCAAAAAAAAGGGAGGGTCTCGCTTACGAGGGGTTGCTGGTCGAGTGTCGGGTGGTTTTAGAGGAGAATATGTTAATCCTATCGCGTTTCGCTTTAACGGGCGGACTCGCTGAGAAAGATACCTCTGTTCGTCGCTCTTGCCGGCTCGGTCACTCGATTTCACTACGCCTCGTAAGTTAACCCTCCTCGGACTCTCATTTCGGCTGGCGAAAGAGCGGGTGAGCTCATACTCTCATACTACTAACGTCGATGAGCGAAGGCAAAATGCGCGAGTTTAGCGTATCTCCAGCGTCCAATTCCAGGGCTCACGAGTTTGGGCGGTATTTACCAACCATAGGGGAGTCTCGCTTTCGAGGGGTTCCTGGTCGAGTGTCGGGTGGTTTAAGGGCAGATCACGTTAATACTCTTATCACACTTCGCCTTTACTGCGCGGAGTCCCTGAAAAGAACACCTCTGTTCCCCGCTCTTGCCAGGCTCGGTCACTCGATTTCACCCACGCCTCGGAAGTCCTCCCCACACCCTCGGAGCCTGGTTTTGGCTCGCAAGCGAATAAAGATTTTTGTGTTTACTTTTTATCCTTCACTCGTGCCGTTAATAAAGTATTTGTGTTCGTTTGATTGTCCCTTTATTTGACATCACGACGTACGATTATAGCTAACGTTACGGAAGACTGGACTGGACAAGTGCCTTTGGACGTCGAATGGCGCGCGCCTAAAGACCACGCAATATTTTCGTTTTTTATTAGATAGTTAGTCCTCCGATAGATGGCCCCCTCCCCTTCTATCCGAGGGTGAGTATTTGTCCAAAGCGTTCGAAATAGCGTTAGTTTAGCTTAGCGGGGAACGAGCGAGCCCGATGGTTGGCGATTACACATTTTTTTTCGAATTCGCTTTCAACTTCTACTTCTTTTACCACTTTTTTCTCTTCCTTAGGCTATACACTCGCATTACAGACATTACACAACTACAGGTTTTGAACGCTGATGAGGACAAACACTCACGGGCTCCCTGTCATCGTACGTCCCCGTCGTGGAACCTGGAAATATCTTCGGTGCCCTCTCTCGCGCAAACGCAGGAGGGTTCGAAGATAGCTAAAGCGATGACAAACATTTCACACGTTCGCTCTGCCATACCGCCTTCGATTGCTCGTTCTCCTTTCTTTCTTTATTTTTTTCTTTCTCTCTTTCGGTTTCTCAAAGCTCTATCGAAGGGTAAAAAATGTTGTTCATTTCCTCTCTCTCTCGTCTCTCTTTCCTCCTCTCTCTGTCTCTCTCTCTCTCTCTCTCTCTCTCACTATCCTCATTCTCCGCTCTCTCTCTCTCTCTTCTCTCTCTCTCTCTAAAAGCCTGCTGGCCGGCTAGCTATTGAAATTTCTTTCCGATATCCGGGGATAGAAAAGGATGCTCGGGAAAGGTGACGTGATGGAGGTGATATTCGGAAAGAAATTATGTGATATTCGGAATGAAATTTTGACTCTCATTCGTTCCGTATTTAACGTCAATATTAAATAGTAGTAAATTATTTTTTGCTCGTTTGTTTTATCCTTCATTTATACCGTGATAGATAAATAATAAATAGAAATAGACGAACAAAACGCGGTCGGAAGAGGAAGCGAAACATTATAATTGAAATTTTTAATAACTTTTTTTGCATCAATATTGTTGGTCGTTCCTTCGATGTCTAAGTCCCATAGGTGTTTCTCAGAAATTTGGAAATTGACTTTGGTTTTTAACTAACGCACGAAGGAATCGGACGATCTGTAGTTTATAGTAAAGTTTTTTTTGTTACTAATTTATAATAATTTTAAAAGGAAAAAATACTGCTTTGGAAATTTGGTTTATATTTATTAATTTTTTTACAAGTGATATTCTTCCGAGTTTTTTCTTTGCTGTTGTATTGGGAAATCTGTAACCGCCATCCTCATAGCCCAGCGTCATCCTCTCGACGGAGTTTGTTATAACTGGGAAATCTACAGCGATCTGTGACGCACACGCTCGAGTGAATAAGTTCGATCTGTTCATATATAATTTCGACGGCG
This sequence comes from Trachelipus rathkii, assembly GCA_015478945.1. Taxonomy (NCBI): domain Eukaryota; kingdom Metazoa; phylum Arthropoda; class Malacostraca; order Isopoda; family Trachelipodidae; genus Trachelipus; species Trachelipus rathkii. Next base: position 11,599 of record JABUQX010051185.1, read on the forward strand.
CATTCAGGATTCGCATGTTTTGGATGAGAAGCGATTGTTTTGAAAAATGAACAAAGCGATCTATGACGTTTTTTGCAAGACATCGAATGCGCCAATTCTGACATGAAATACACGCCTCGTTTCCTCCTAAGCGTCGATATAAAAACGAAAGATAAACTACTCGCGAGACTATAGCAGGCAGCGCCTCTGAGCTTTTCCAACAGATTATAGAGCATCGATTTTAGGATTCCGATAAACATTTCCTGTTTATCCGACAATTTCTTCTTTTTGGGAGCCGATGGTACTTCGTCGTCGTCATCATCACCGACTCGTCTCTTGAGAGAAAGATCTTTCGTTTTTAATCTTCCGGAACCGTGGTCTGAGGATAGGAAATCCACAGCCAACCTCGTCGTTGTCGATAGGTCAACCGACCTTTTTTCTCTACGGGATTTGCAATTATGAAATCCGCAACGATCTTTGTCGCAAGTATCCAAGTGAAAAATAGTGATCTGATTGTAAATAATTTTGATAGCGCATTCGTGAGTCGCGCGGGTAACGTGAGAAGCGGTTTCTTTGAACATCGAACAGAACGGTTTATGTTTTACTTCTTCGCAAGACATCGCGTGGCCGAATTCTTCCAATAAATACTTCAGTTGTTTTTTCTTGATCGACTCTAATAAAACTGTATACAAATCATTTGCTTTTCTATAACACGCAGATTTTTTATGCCTTTCTAGCAGAGATTCAAACCTCAGTTCCAAGATGTCGATCAACAGTTCCTGTTCCTCGGAAAATACTACCTTTTCTGGAGAAGGTGGCGATTTGTCGTGAGGAGCACCCTTGGCGATTCGCACCTCTTTTTCTTTAAAGCATCTTCTAACTCCAGAAACGTTTTTCCCGTCACAATCATCTTTAATACATTTACGAGCCCCGACGGACTCTAGCTTTAGTACATTACACCTGAATCTCAAATATTTAAGGGGTTTCAAATAATCTTTCTGCTTTATTTGGTCGCTATTAGAACACCTAGGATACGGTTCACTTAAACTAAAAGAACGCTTTTCGGTGAATACGCTGGCTGTTGGGGTTTGGACGACCATGTACGATGCTATATTTGGACCCAGAAACGAATATAGAACTCGAAGAAATTCTGCCGGCTTCAGTGATTTTTGACCGTTTCGGTAGCAAAAATCCTGGTGATTAATAAATATATCGTAGAACGATAGTGTTTGATCTTTTGAAAGAACGAGGTACCTCTTCATCCATCTTTCGGCGTAAGAAACTCGCTGTTTAAGCGAAACCTGTAACTCATCTTCAAATCCAGATTTTCCACGTTGTGTCATCTCAGAAGATGCGCGTAGTTCCGAATTTTTTACAGCTAAAGAATGACTCACGTTGTCCCTAACCCATTCGTCTCTTGAGTAGGTTAAGCTTTTTTTCTGAAATTCGGTCCTCGATTACGATAAGGTCCTGGGGCCGACATATTTTTCTCAAGCGAACTCAATTCATCGAGACATCTTCCAGCAGCAATTGAGAGAAGAACGCGGTGTTACCCTAATTCTCTCTGTCCTTTCAATGCTCGTTACGATCGCCAAAACTAACGAGTCGAAACGATCTAATAAAGAGTTAGCGAATTGAAGATTATTACGATCGATTATATACTTACAAAAACTCTCAACAAATAATTATGCTCTCTTTGCAATAAAGACTTATTTTCTCTTATTTCGAGTTTATGTAAACATTTACAAAACTTGAGCGCGTTAAAGAATATATGCGTCAATTCGAAAGAAAAGAAAAATTTCTTTGATATCGCAGGAAACAAAAGATAAAAAATACAAAATTTTGTAAATTCGTTAGTTGATATTAATGTTCGATGAGAACAATACTCATCGAGTAAAAAATAAATTAGTATTCAAAGCTATAAATCGATAAAACCATCTTATCGAGCCAGTATTAAAGTCAGCTAATCCTAAAATAATTTAATACGCATTTGACGTAAAGTGTTATTAAAAAACGTATACTTTATATCTAAATTTATTTTTAAAGTTAGAATTAGTATTTATCATTAAACTTTAAAAATGATATATAAATTTATTCTATATGATAATGATAAAATTAAAATCACAGACTTGTAAAAAATAAAATAAATCGCTTCGAAAGAAGTATCCACTTAATGCCTTTGAAAAATAAAGAGTCGTACGTATAAACAGCAAGGCGGGACAGGATGGTTCTTCAAAGCGATATACGTTAGTTAATGGCGTTCAAAAAAAAAGCTCAAAGAAGAATGAAGTTTAATCTGAATTGTAAATCAACAGTGAAAGTTGAAACTGTTGATAAACGATACCTCAGACGGCCCAATCGATCTTTTATACTTTTTCAATGCTTACGTCAGCAGCGCGTTATTATGTGGTACCCGGAGATGGCGACAAAAAAAATTAATACAAATTTTTATTTTTTAATAGTAAAAAAAATAAATGATTTGTTTGTTTTCGAGATAAAAATATATTATTCGTTTCAAATTATATTTCAGAGAACCGTGACAAAGTTTAAATTTTTTTTTTCACTGTCGAATATTTTTCATATTTCGGACTTAGATCATTAAGGTAAATCAATTGCCGATAAAACTTTACTATATGAGCTATTAAAAGGTTGACGATAGTTCGAGCGTAAGCCATTTCTGCGAGCGATTCCCTATGAAATGACGCTATAAAAAAGCGGCGTTTGAAAGGGACCTGGAAAATGACCAAACGTTTTCAAACGTCGCTTTTTGTGCTGCGAACTATTGTTAGACTTGATAAGTAAAAATAAAGATGATTTAAAATGTAATTATATACATATCTATATAAAAATTTGTCTTCGATTTCAATTCATAGAGTGTAACGGTTTTTTTAAAAATAATTTTCTGATTCCCCCGTTATCGTCATTATAGTAAAAATTAGCACTTTTATATTTTAAAAACGTAACAAACCTTTTTTTTTTTTTTTTTTTTTTTTAATCTGGAATATTTTTCTCAAAGTTAAATGTTTTATATATAGAAGTGGAAACTGCGGTCGCCTTTCGCGATCGTCGATCATTTTTTCGAAGCGGCTTCGGATATCGTAAAATTAAAAGCAGCTGGAGAGTGCTTAAATACCCCTCGTTACTTTCCGGGGGTGTCGGACCTTCTAAAGAACACTTAGAAAATTAACGTGAAAAAATCTCAAGGGTCCCCCCTTACGCTCCGATCGTGGCACGAAATAAAATTACTTTCGACTTCTCGGGAAATGAGACAAAATAATTTGTCGTTCCCTAAGCAAGTTTAATCTCAGAGAAAGCCAAAAAAATTAATTTCGGAATCATAGGACTTCCGAGTAACACTGAGAAAGAGTTTCTGTTAAGCGATGTTGTTTGACGAAGTAAATAGATCAGAAATCTTGCGGGTCCGCCTTATCGCGATCAAGATCGATCATTTTTTCGAAGCGCTCGGATATACGTAAGAACTAAGCAGGCTGGTGAGATGCTTAGATGCCCCCTCGTTACTTTTCCGGTTGTCAGGGCCTTCTAAAGCAACCTCTTGAAAATTAACTAAAAAAATACTCAAAGAGGTATCTATTTCCCTCTTACTCTTACATCGCGAGCACGAAAATAACGATTAACTTCCGACATCTCGGAGAAGATGGACAAAATAAAAATTCGTGATCCCAGAAGCGAGAATGATTTTTCTCGTTGAAAACACAAAAAAAATAAATTACGGAAAATTTAGGACTCGAAGTAAAACCGAAGTAAAGGTAAGCGTGTTTAAACGAAGTAATTAGATCGAAACGCGTCGCTTATCGCAGAGAACCCGTCATCATTTTTTCGAAAGCGGGCTTCGAAATATCGTACAAAAACTTAAAGCTGCTGAAAGAAGTTGCTTATACGCCCTCCGTTACTTTATAAGGGGAGTCGGAACCACGATCAAAGCAACGCATTTGAAATTAAAGTTAGAAAAAAAATTCAACTTCTACAGCATTTAGATCACTTCAGGAAGCAAAAACTATCGACCGTTTCTTCCTGCACAGAATACCGTTATTTTATTTAAACGGGGCGAATTGTTGTTTTTCCTTTTTCAAATGGAGACGCATCATAATTATAATATTTTTTAATATTATCTTAATATTATCTACAGTACAATAGATAATAAATAATGACATTGTTATACATAAAATAATGTTTTTATTATTATATTACTTGATCATTGACGCCTCTGAACAATTAAACTCTTATAATAAATTACTAATTTATTACCCACTTGCGCAGTCAATTGGTCTCACCGACTGTGTGAAGATAATAGGATAGAACATATCAGTACAGTAACAGAACACGAAAGTGGGCGAGCTCACTATATTTTCACTTTTGATAAAAATTTCTACATTATCTACGCACAGCAACTCTGGATCTATAGAAGGAGCCGAAACAACGTAAACGCGATGTCAAGGGAATTAATGTCATTATAATGTATAAGAAATTCGATTCGAAGTGACTCCTCGAAGAAATAACAGAGTTATGCTGCACAGCAGTCGCACCTATATTGAACAAAGCGAGGCACTTATGGATCACTAGATTAAATAGGGCACCGAGCACCTATATTTACAACCACACTGAAAACTGCTACAAATAATGTATAACCGAACAGCCCAACTAACAGCAACGCAATATTCGAAAAACCATCACCGAAGTATAGTCTCGAACCTCCTATTATTGCTGACTTACATACCGACTTCAAAGAGAAAAACTACGAACCTACCTACTCTAAAACCCAACACAGCCTCCGTCGATCGTTCGTCGTACAGTCGTCGTCGTCAGTCGATCGAGGATCTCGTCGTATCATTATAATCTGAAGAACACGAAAAAGCTTCTTTCCAAAATTCGCGATCAGCTGAGAAGCTCAAATTCATGTATAAAGTCTTTACCGAGATAATAATGATGCAAAGTTTGCTTTGGACAAAGACAGCGGAATCGCATTTTTTAAACCTTGTAGAACACCTTGAATGACGTTTGCATCTATCGTAAGACGGCACCGAGAACAACATCCACCGTGTGGTCCACAGTAACTGTAAGAAAGAACTATAAAGGCGCGACCAATTAAACCAATCTTCGCACAGAGGATATCTATCGATATTTATACGTATAATATAACTATATTTTAAATACTTTATCAAAATTAAGTATCTTCGGGCGAGCAACGCTTTACGGTGCGTTTTTCAGTTGACCAAACTTCCGAAACGCACTAATATATTAAATGTCGCCATAAGGGAATCACAAAAGCGACAGAACCCTGAACGCCCTATACAAAAATGTCCAATTTATTAAGCTATTAACTTGAATAACCAATTCAATATAGAACTTAGATACACCGTAAATTATAATAATTTTGATTCCCTAAACGAAAAAAAAAACCTCGCTTAAGAAACGAAATAATTTAATTTTACACCATACTCATATTTTAACAATACCGATAGAAGATCATGATCGAAGCGCGAACGGAAAACGTAACCCATATAAGATTTATTTTAAAGTTAAATTTTTAATAACAAGATGTTACTCTAATATAATTAGTTAAATTATCATTGTATTATAAGTTTAGTCTCCCTTAAAAATTACAAACAACATTCTTTTGATAAAAGAATTTGAACATTTTATATAAACTAAACTGGAAAAAAAAAAAATTTAAAAAAAACACACGACAGCACAACATTTCTGCTCGGAAACGGTCGTTGTACATAAACTGACGTTGGCGCGACGAAACTTCCATTTATATAATTTAACATACCCTTAAAAGGTAGTCGACGCAGATCACGTTAGAGAATCCGTTTTTCGGGTTCTCTCCAAAATAATTAATCTTATATTTTAATATATATGTAATATTATTTAATTATTAATCTATTATTATTAGTTTAATAAGTTTATTGTGTAATTTCAAAATAAAAAGTTAAAATCTTATAATAATATAATATATTTCCCAGTTAAGCCACATTACAAGTCGGATTCCGACCGATGTGTGAGATATTAGGAAAAGAAGTGAACCAAACACACGTAAAAGAGATTTCGTTGTACATACAGTGTGGAGTAGAGCTTAAAACAATTTTTTGGTTTGAAAAATATTTCGCTACGAAGAATCTTGGATTCCGAAGTCAAAAAAACGAGATATACGCTGTATGATGATGAAGGAAATCATAATTCCTGTGTATCTAACGAACTTCGTCGCAAATGATAAAGCATTCGACCGAACAATTATTGAGGTTGGTATAAACATATTCGCCCTATTTGCGGATACTGAGAGGCTTTGGATCCCGATTACTGACCCAAGCCCTTATTTTCGAACTGAAAAATTCCGAATGCAGGACGAAATGAATGAAATCGAATCAGAAATAACGATAAAATAAGACGGTATTAAAATCCGATCAACTAACTAAAACAGCAAACCGCAAATATCGAAGGACGATAACTTAGAAAATTGATCCTTATAGCGAACAACTTCCTTTACTATTGATGAATATAGCGAGCGTCCGAAGCAGAAGGCAGAAGCGGCAATTTTTTCCAATAAAAATCCGCGATCCCGAAGAAGCCGGCAAAATCCAACAGTGATATTTTAGAGAAATGGATATTGAACAAAGAATTGGACAACTTGAACAAAGACACGGAAAAATCATATTTATACCCTGTAAGGACAACAATAATGATGACATGATTCTATTCGCTAGCGCACACTGCACCTACAGTCGATTGTCAGGCGATGCTGAATTAGGGGACCATAAAAAGCCCACCATTAAGAAACTGAAATCCACACTGAGATAATAATTGATTATTGTATAACGTATATATATAATATATATATATATATAATATAGAATATATATATAAATTATGAAGTAATAATATTATATAAATATAGATATAGTAAAGATAATATATAGAAGATATATATAAATAATATAATAATTATAAATCAAATTGTATTCTATCTTTTAATTAATAATTAAATAGAAATAATTATCATAATTCCAATAAAATAAAAATTTAAAAATTAATTTATATATTAATTCTTTTTTAGAAATAAGGAAAATTAGAAAATAAACAAAAATAACAATACTTTAATTAAATAATGGATTAGATATTGTTTTAGTTCAGAATCATGAAATAATTTATTATAAACTCAAAATACATTCAGTTATTTGATTCAACTACTTATTAACTCTTTTTTTCTTCTTTGAAAAGTAGTTCGGAACATGGGAAAAGAGCCATCGTCACTGCGAATATAAAATTGCAACCCTTCAAAAATGCAGGAAATAATTAATAAACGAGGGATGTGATGCAAAAAAAAAAATCTCTTCCAGAGATACTCAAAAATTAAAAACCAGGAAAACGTAATTACAAAATTTCCTCAAGAAACGCATCAAAAGATGTTATCCTATAAATGAAAAACCGAGGAATATTAATTCAACTGATGGAATTTTATCTTTTGGATTCTCTTAGTTGTTATAAAATGAAGACTTTCTTAACAAACAAAACAATCTCAACAAATAGAAGGATAAGCAAGACTAATGAAAGAGCACGAATAGTTCGCCGGCGAAACCAAAAGAAAAACGATATTGGAAAGTATGCACGTCATTTCAAAGTGTGACTGGCTTCGGAAAGTTTTTAGGGCTTTTTTTGTAAGGTAAGGTAGATTAAATGACGATAGGAAGAGTTAAATGTCGTCTAGTTAAAAAAAAGTTGTGAGCCTAGGAAAGTAAGGAAAAGATTTTATTGAGGGGCGGAAACTTATCAAAAGAATATACCATGCCGAATATTACGAATATCCGAAGTGCCAAGGCAGTTCGCAGAAGAATGTTTAAAGAAACGACAGTGACTAAGGATTGAAGAATTAGTTAGTAAACAAATCTAAGTGATATATTGTATAGAAAACTTTCGAAATAACTTGCAAAAGATTCACCGAAATTGTTGACAAGAAGAAATAAACGAAAGAAGGACTTCAGCATTCGCGAGATCTCGTAAGAAAGGAACCACCAACTACCAATCCAGTCGAAAACGTGACAAATGAAAACGTTAACAAATTATGAAGCGCGGTTCCCATATGGTAGGTGGTGGGTAAATCGTGGCGTTATTTCTCTTACCACGAATATTTGTTTGTATAAAACATCAATATTTTTTTATACATTCGATATTTTTGTATAATACCGACAGCGCATATTAAATCGATTTTAAACAGCGTATTATTACCATTATTATTATTTATTTAACCCAGAAGAATTTGAAGTTTTATTTTTGTTTTGAAAAAAAAAACCAACTGAGTCATACCCTACCCTCGAAAAATAGGTTGATTAATTAATAAAAAAGGTTTAAAAATTATTATTATTTTTTTAATTAAATATATATAGATGATAATAATATTATTCAAAATTTCAAATATAAAACATAAAATAATTTTTTTTCTTTTTTTTGATCAATACATAAGAATCAATCTTGAGCCTCTTCCTCGTATTATCGACTAAAACTTTGAGCACAGGAGTTGTTCCACTTCCTTTTTGATTTGTATCTGCGGTGATCGGTCGATCTCTTTTCACGAACGAAAAGGGATGATGAAGAAGCTAACCTGTCAGGTAAAATGCAGACTCGAGTGCCCCAGACGCGTATCCCTTAAATTTGTCGAAGGGCCAGAAATCAGTATATTAAATACGCGAACGTCGCACTCCAGCGAAAATTCATCGCTTCTCTCATAGAACCTATTGGACCAAGCAGCAGCAACGTTAGCAGCAACAGCACCAGCAGCAGCACCAGCAGCAAGAGCAGCACCAGCAACAGTGGTGGTGATCTCGACAGCGTCACCCCTTTAGAACTACACGGTCGTAAAAGACGCGTTAAAAACGCCTTTTACATCGAATGCGACGGCGAGCGAGTTCGCGTCTGTAAAGACTTTTTCAAGCAAACTTTCAAAATCACCGATAGACCCATCAGAACGGTGATAGAAAGAAAAGAAGAAAAAGATGAGTTTAACGCCGAAGATTTCAGAGGAAAATGTAATCGCCAGAGGTTAGATAACCGAATCCTAGATGACATTCGAGAGCATATCGCGTCTATCCCGAAAATAGAGGGTCTTCGCGCAACGGCCATATCGTTGGCCCAAAACGCCACCAAAGGATCGGAGGCGGGGCTCTATATACATAAAGGCAAAACCGTTAAAGATTTGCATCGAGACTACGCGAACGAATATCGCGAAAAGAAAACTTTGGACGGTGGAGAACGTCCCCTCGGTAGCTACAAAACGTACCTTAAAATATTCACGAAAAAGTTCAAAATATCCCGCCTTCCAACTGAAAACGATGATGATCGGTGCGAAACGTGTTACGCGTACGATAATGCCGCGGATGAAGAAAAAGAAAAAATGAAAGAAGCGTTCGAAGCTCACATGAGGGAAGAAAGTTTTGTGAACGAATCAAAAAAACGCGATCAAGAAAAAGCCAACGATGACGCGAATTACGTCGTGGCCTACTACAAAATGCAAGAGGCGCTCGCGTTCCCGGTTGCCGCTTCGTCGTCTTCGCTTTATTACACTCCCAAAATCAACTTTTATAATTTCGCGGTTTGGGAATGCAAGGAAAATTCGGCGCGCTTCTACATTTGGCACGAGGGCGAAGGAACCGATTCACCGCCCGAGGCCACGTCCAGTCTGCTGGAATTTATCAAGGAAGTATCAGTGAGAGCCGAAGAAAGCGACCAAAGAATTGACTGAAGTTTTTATACGATAATTCAATGACATGTGGGAGTTTAAATCGTTTCATTTCGGCTACGTCTTCTCCTGTTCCGAGCTTCCAGTTAAATCGATAACGCATAGATTGTAATTAATTTTATTTTATTGGTGGAGATTTGAAATTTTATATCAAGGTCTGTCTTTAGGAACTGATGAAAGGAGTCGAAATCTATAAACCTTAATGGTCGGAACAATACGTTTCGGGTTAGGCTGGTGATCTAGTATAGAGAGCAATAGGAGGGGCGGTAGCATGAGCGAAGCAGCGTGTTTAGGGGCAACAGTCGTAGTGGCTCAGGAGTCGGGATCGTTAATTAGTGATAAGCGAATGAATGACGATTTTCCAGCGGATTGTCATTGATCTATAGAAAACTTGGCGTTTGGAGGATTACGATTGGAGAGATGACTTGGAAAGCGTAGGAAGGAGAGTGTATACTCGACGAATCGCGGGTTGAGTATGGAGATACAAGTTCGATAAGTAAGTGCCGGTCGCCTTGTTGGTATGGTGATGTGTTAGCAAATTATGCCATGAGAGGCGATTTCTTTCATGATAAAAGTTTCTCTGTGTATGCGTGGATACAACGGTTCTGAGGAACAGTGGGTACTATACGAATGGAAAGAATGACCGGGTTTTCGCGTGGTGCTGTGGTCTCTGTTAGAGAAAGTTTGATAGGAATAAACGTTAGGTAGATGAAGAGCTTATGGAGAAATGGGTGGGGGCGTCTAGTCGTTTTTGGTAGCGGCGTTGTGTCGTCGCCTTTGTTATATCGTCTTTTGAGAAACAGTGCGATTAAGTTAATGCCTTTAAAGAAGAGAATGGTTATGTTAGGTATAAGTGGTGGTGTTGAATGGTAAGATAAAAGTGGGAATGTGTAGGTATAAAGTACTTTAGTGTAGTGATGCTATAGTATTTAATGATATGATTTGCGATATGTGAACTAGGTTATCGATATGTTATATAATGTTATTTATTAGTATAGGTATATAATATACTCTTATTATTTCCTTAATGCCGAATTTATAATGTATTTATTTATATATATTATATATTATATGATATATATTAGTTAGTATACTATTACATAAATGATGGTTTATGATGGAAAGAGTGATTGTTTAAGGAGGATATCACATTGTCGAGGCATGATTTGTTTTTGCTTGTGTTGTAGTATGTTAAGATTATTTAGATGGTATGTTTTGTTGTAACTTAGTAAATGTAATTAGGTTAATATGGTATGGTAGTAAATGTTAGTAGTGTTGTATTATGTTTATAAATCGCGCTGAGTGGCAGAATGTAACCGGGGTTGAAGAGGGTTCTAAACGGGTATATGGAAACTTCTGCTCGGATTCGAAATCATGGAGTTATGAATGGAGGGGAGCGGAGAGCGATGCGCGCGTGCCATGTTGGTGTGCCTTTTGTTTTGAGTGCTGAAGGAGCAAGTGAGAGCGAACGTTTAGAGAGCGTCCGCTGTAGTATGCCCTGTTGGCTGTCTAGTATTTGGACATTTTGAAGAGACCTTTCCCGCGGGGCGTTCAAAAGAATTTGCGGCCTTTTGATAAGATATAACGTGTAAGCGGTCTCTTGTCGTCGAAAAAATATTCATTGTGCAATTGCAAATCGAGATTATTTGTTGAGGCGGAGTGTCGCTTTCAAGAGATCGTTTTAGAATGGACTAGTGGAGGAGAAGTATAATTACTCATCGTGAATTACTCAATAAGGTTGTTTCTCCCTCCGCCGTTTGGTACGGATCGAAAAACAACATTATTAGGACGAATTCGGGACACGATTACGAACGAGGAATATATCTTCTATCGAAGTTATCCGTCGGTGATCGATAATTTCTGGAAAATTGAGCTCTTTATATTGGGAGTTGGTTGCGAGTTAGATTCGTTATCGTCGAAAAAAGAGTACTAATTAGGAATGGACGTCAGGTGCGTTGGTGCTGAAGCAAATGTGTCGACGATGGGAGAATTTACATCTCTGAAATAATGTCGGGAAAAATTGTTTCGAGTGCGCAGTAGCCTACGCCCGAAAGGACGGTCAAAATAGACTGATGCGTAGGAGTGTGAAGGTACTGGTGAAAGACGCGTTAAAGTTGCTTGCTCGGGAGACGTGGACCGCCTAAAAAACTCAGACCGGTTCGGACTTTAGCTGATAAGAACTAAAGAGACGAGCCTTTTTTCACGGGAGGTTGTAAGAATCCCTACGGGAACTAGTGGTGAAATTCCTCGAAAATCGAAATTCCCAGCAAATCAGATGGCAAATTCCTTGTTTTACTTCCTTCGGTTTTAATCGTTTGGACTGAGTGGGACCTGAGAAAGCATGGAAAGGTTATCGGCGGACGCGAGATTAACAGAGAGCCTTTAGTAGTTGATGTTGACATGCGAAACGTAGATATCAGTATAGAGTCGACGATGATTGTTTAGAGCTACGTATTGATGGTTACGGGTATCGTGTGTAGGTTGTGAAAGTAACGGGGTCTTGTTGAGTCGTGTTGACATAGTCTAGAGTAATAAGGCGAGATATCTAAACTTTTCTATACTAGAACGTAGTTGGAAAGTGGGATAATATGATCAGTATATGCGTGCGGTGTGGCTCAGTTCCCATGATAGAATGTACTGTGTGCTCTTTTGGGGCTGTTAGTACTGTTATCGTGGTTAGCTACGGTGGTGTGTTAGGTGGGAGCGTATCTTAAGTTATGCTGTTTACTGGAAGGGTGTTGCGAGAGGAGTGGTGTAGTGTGTAAACTGCAGAGTAATGGTGGATGCGTCGTTGTCTGTGATTGTTGTGGTCGGGGTCTGTGATGGTAGTGATGGATGCTGTCTGATCGCAGTTTTCTCTTTGTAAGTGTTGCTTTATCTATATGTGTAGTCTGCTGTGCCTATTGGATTGGAGTGATGCGCGACTAATAAGCAGAGATGAATATGATACAAAGAGTCACGGTTTGTGCATAAGATTCTATGAGAGTTACGCGGATTGCTGTACAGCTAACCGCGCTGGGTTGGCGCGACCGAGAAGGTTCTCTTGGAGGGTGCTATCGCACGGTGTGGTGCGCATGTGCATTGTGACTCGTCAGTTGATTGTAAGGGATAAGTATGCAGTTAGCTGTGGTGTTCTGATAGTGGTCAGGTTTCGGTTTAGAGGGATCAGGGGGGGAGGAGTGCAGAGGCTCCGGACGGTGATGTCGCTGTTTGGTGATTTGTGCGAATTGAGTGATAGCGATGCGTACGCTCGGGTTAATTTTGGGAATGTGTGGTAGTTGGCAAAGATTCTGCCGTCGTGTCAGTCTGTGGTTTAGATTCAATGACGGGGGTATTCATTTTGGTGAGCTATGGTGTCCGTATATAAATAGTTCTGCGTGATGCGTTCGCTAGACGGAGATGGCGTTGTTTATATTAGTATTTTCTGTGATCGATGACGCTGTTTTCTTGCTTTGCGTTCAGTAATACTCAATTGTTCGCTGAGCTATCCTGATAAGCCGCAGTTTCCTGATCTAGTAGTGCCAAGTTGCGTGATGGTGTAATGGGCGTGTATTCGTTGAGTCTTTCTAATAATGAGTGTCTGTGAATGTTAGAGATGTAATTGTGATATTGGTCTTAAGAATATGTCGCGATGGTGGCAGAGTGAAAATAGACAGAGCGTGATATGATGTGGTGGAGTTGATATTATGTGGTATTGGTGTCGATTCTATTATTCTGTGACGTTATTTCGAAATGGCCGGTGAGTTGCGGTGACTGTGACCTGATTCTGGATCGTGTTGTTACTGAGCTCGAGTGGAATTGGGTGATATGATATGCTTCCGCGTATGAGTAGGGGACAGTGGAAGCCATTTCTCGATGTCTACGTACTGTAGAAGTGTGATGTGCGGGAGATGCGAGAAGATAGATGATAGGTAGTTACAGGGATTTGTAATGTATTGCAGAGATAAGGGTAGCGAATCTTAGTCGTTCTGGTACGGTGCTTGTGTTTTGCAGAGGAGTCAAGGAGTTTTTTTTTGTGGGGATATATTGAGCTTGGTTGTGGAGAGGAATATGTTAGTCGGTTTCGGGTGTGTCTTAGATTCGTTGGTCGTGGTTATTAAGTTGGCTGCGACCAGTTTTTTCTCGATCAGTGTATATGAGTAAGCTGTATTTTCATATATGTCGTCGTAGAGTATGTGCTGAGAGGATCGGCGAAAGGTTAGGGTGCTTATTGATTATATGTGTGTTTCTCGAATGTTCTTGTTCCGGGTTTTGAGATTATAAGAAAGCTACGGTGATATTTTAAATTCACAATCTTGCGCTGCGAGAGTATTGAGGTCCATGCTGAGTCTTGCTCGGTGGTCTGCTCTCGTAGCCGTCGTTCTCGAGTTGTTCGATTAACGGTAAGATTGGAGAGTAGAGATAAATTTCCGTGTTAGAGCCTGTCTCATCGAGAGTATTATATTCGGCGGAACTAGATCGGTCAGGCTCCGTCGCTGTGAGCTTACCCTTCATGTCTCGATATTATGGTGGAGATATGAGTGATCAGCAGTTAAACGAAAAACCAAGGCTGAAGAGATTCTGCGATAAACGCTTGGACAATCTTCGAAGTTACTCCTGGATTTCCGCATGTTCATCGCCCCGCCTGTGACGAATTGAAAGAAAGGAAAACATCGGCGACTCTCACTTTAGAGGGACTCGAGAAAATGGGAGAGGGACAGAATAGGTTTGTGTCGAAAGGAAATCGTCCGATCAAATTTGTGTGGTTGGAAGGAGTATGTTAGTTTCTGCGTAGCGGTTATTTGTAAATGAGTCGATTGGGTTATATGTGAAGTTAGTGTGTGACCGTGGTGTTGGTAAGTGTGTGTTTGTATGTTATGTGTTAGTTAGTATCGAGTGTTTGGGCGTGTATATGTGCGCGGGTAACAGCCTAAGTTATATCGCGTAAGTGTATAGGTGGACCTGAGGAGATAAGGCGTATTAGGGGTCGATTACGCTATGGTGCTTTATAAGGACGGAGAAAAGGAGATCGAGGGTGTTAATACGACGTTAGGATAGCTGTCTCTTAGAGTGAGGTTTTATTGCTTAGGTTGTAGTGATAGATGTTTGGTTGATGGATTGAGGTTGGCTATGGATGTCTGGTAGGCAGTTGAGATGATAGCCGTCTTGGGTGGAGGTTGGATGAACTGTTGGAGATATGATGAATCTTAGTTGACGTTGAGGTGGGTCTACGGGGCTTCAGATACCGACCTGTGGCTGTTGGATTGTGCTATCTTGTCGGTGTTGCATGTTAGCCTGCTGTATGTTTGTCGATCATGCATGTGTTCGGACGGTGGTATTGAGTGAGAGAGCTGGTGTTGTATTGAGCTCGTTATAAGTCTTGTGTGTTTTTCTAGGGATGAGTTGAGAGAAGAGCGCGAGTGTATGTTGAGACGGACTTGGACGATGATGGCGAAAGAATGGTGAGAAGAGTAAGATAGACTCAAAGGAGGCTTGCTTTTAGGATGAACTCGATAGAGAAGGTAGGATAGTAACGGGATGTACGTGAAGATGTGTTAAGATTATTGTGGAGTGGTTAGTGATCGGATTAATAGTATTGTTATGCTATAGTGTTATCATTATGTTATTATACTTATTTTGTATTCTTGTTTTTTGTTGTTCATGTAATCGTGGGAAGTAATATATTGGTACTGTTAGTAGTGCCATGTATGTTAATAGGAGATATGGTATACCTTTTTTTTAATTTAAAAACTTAAAATTGAAATTTTGGCTTTCAATTAAATAAACTATGTATGTTATTTATTATTAGAGGTTTTAATAGACATTGTTAGTGGGGGATGAGATTGGTTGTATCGGCGCGAACAGTAAGAATTTTTTTTCGTATACTCAACAATCTGATTTTTCTGTAAGCTTGTTTTAGTTTGCGTTGTTACCGTGTATTTAACCATTCGATATGAAGGTGGTTTTTTATTGGGAAGGCTTCGACGTTAAAAAAATATTTGCGTCTGAGATTCTGTAATTAAACTCCAATTATTATAGCTGTAAGGAATGATTTATTATTGATATTACTTTTATTATGGTACTTTTCACCGGGAACTAATATAGAAGAAGGTCAGAGTCCAAGTTGCGCGTATCGTAACGAAGCAATGGATCAAAACGGCTGTGGCCTATCGCGAACCGTCGATTAGTTTTCGAAGCCCTCCAGATATCGTAAAAGTAAAAGCAGCTATAGGGTGCTTAGACTCCCCTCGCTAATTTCCGGGTGTGTCGGGTGTTCTAAAAAACACTTTGAAAATTAACATGAAAAAATCTCGAGATGTCCCCAATTACTCCCCGATCTAGGTACGAAACAACGTTACTTTAGACTTCTCGGGAGATGGAGCGAAATAAATTTTTCGTTCCCTAAGCGAATTTTTCTCGACAAAATCAAAAAAATAATTACGTAATCTAGGACTTTGAGTAGCCGAGTAAGTTTAAGCGTGTGGTGACGAAGTAATAGATCGAAACTGCGGTCGCCTATCGCGATCCGTCGATCATTTTTCGAAGCGGCTTCGGATATCGTAAAACTAAAAGCAGCTGTAAGGTGCTTAGATACCCCTCGTTATTTTCAGGGGGTTTCTGGCCTTCTAAAGAACATTTTGAAAATTAAAGCGAAAAAATCCGATCAGGGCACGAAATAACGTTACTTTCGACTACTCGGGAGATGGGGCCAAATAAATTTTTTGTTCCCTAAGCGAGATTTTGTCGAGAAAATCAAAAAATTAATTAAAGAATCTTGGACTTTGGGTAGCTGAGTAAGTTTAGGCGTGTAGTGACGAAGTAATAGATCGAAACTGAGGTCGCATATCGCGATCCGTCGATCATTTTTCGAAGCGGCTTCGGATATCTTAAAATTAAAAGCAGATGTAACGTGCTTATATACACCTCGTTATTTTCAGGGGGTTTCTAGCCTTCCAAAGAACGCTTTGAAAATAACGTGAAAAAATCTCAAAGGTCCCCCCCTCACGCTTCGATCGGGGCACGAAATAACATTACTTTCGACTTCTCAGGAGATGGGGCGAAATAAATTTTTCGTTCCCTAAGCGAGTTTTTGTCGTCGACTTATTTTAGCTCCCGATGAAATGTCACTATATCGGTGATTTTTAATTTTTAATTCTTTTAAATATTAGGTGATTTTTAATTTTTAATTCTTTTAAATATTAGGTGATTTTTAATTTTTAATTTTTTTATATTATAAGCCCCTAAAAACCGGTTTCTATGAGAAATTATTATTATTATTATTATTATTATTATTATTATTATTATTACAAGCCTACGGCTTGCTCCTACGGAGCAAGCGCTTGCCCCTGAGCACGTGCTACGCACGCGCAAAAGGGCTCGCTTCGCTCGCCCGAGGAAACCGGTCTTGAGGGCCATTTTTGGGCACTTTTGGCGATGATGAAAAATATAGTGTGACCCGCGTCGCGGAAAACAGGGCTGTTTTTTTTTTAAAAGGATATAGATTATTTTATTTATTATTATTATTAATTATTTGTATTATATTATTATTATTATTATTATTATTATTATTTTATTCTTATTATTATTATTATTTTATTCTAATTATTATTTTATTATTATTATTATTATTATTTTATTAATATTATATTATTATTGATTATTATTATTATTATTCATTATTGTTTTTAGGATGTCGTATATATATATAGTTGTATCTCTTTATGCTTATATCTGTTTACGAATGTTGCTTGTCTTGTATATATGTTGCTGGTGTGTTGGACAACGATGGCGGTGATAGGGTGTGAGGTGAATAGAAAGTGTAGACGAGTGGTGAGTTGTGTAGTTGCATTGATGCAGTGTGTCAGGGAAAGTAAGTGTGTGTGACGGTGTGTTCGTAATTATTTCGTGTGTAAGTGTCTTCTGGTGGTGTATGTTGAGTCTCTATTATAATCGAGGAGGATGAGTAATTGTGGGTAAACATAAAATAAAAAAATAAAAAATAAAAAAATGTTTTAAGATTTAATTTTTTTTTTTCATCAGTTCTTCAGATAAACTCATTATACCTTCCTGAGGGTCCAAAGGTAAGAGGAAAACTATGTTTTTCCATTTTTAAAACAAATTTCTAACGCTGATTCCAAAAGGTTTATTATTTTTTTTTGTAGCTATCGGTAGTTTTCGAGAAAAAAAATAATAACAAAAAATACAAAAATTTTTTTTCCATTTTTAGAGCAATATCTTACGTGAATTCCCACGAATGTTTTAGTTATTCTTCGGTAGTATGTAGTTTTTCGAGTTTTTTTTGCACTTGGCCTTCGACTTATATCTCTGACTGTTCGTTCGTTTGTTTGTTTGACTAATTATAAGTCGAGGTCTTAAGTGCAAATTCCGAAAAATAATTTCGACATAAAAAATTTTTGGGAAATTATTTTCTCTGTGTTTTTTTAGATTTTCACACTTAGACCTTTGACTTTATATCAGTTCCCGTTGAGACGTCACTACATGGGGTTGAAGTGATAGTTTATAACTTAAAAAGTTGGTTGCGCGATCAAGTTAGATGATCGTTTTTTCGGTTCCTTTCGAACGTCACCATAGTATAGTGTCGCCTTACGGGAATTGCAAAAGCGGCTGAACGCTTTCAAACTACCAGTTTCTAGCTAAACTTTATCTTCAATCCGATATGAACGTCATATGTGAGCCTGAATGGGGAACTGTAATAGTCGAAGGTCTAAGTTTGCAAATTCGAAAAATAATTTTGGACTTAAAAAATTTTTGTGTTTATTTTTCTTTGAGAATTTTTAGATTTTAGCACTTAGAACTTCGACTTATACTTAGACCTTATCGACTTATACTTTAGACCTTCGACTTTATATTAGACCTTCGACTTAGCACTTGACCTTTCGACTTAGATTAGACCTTCGACTTAGACTTAGAGACTTCAACTTAGCATTGACTGCTTTAATTAGACTTCACTTATACTTAGACTTTCTGACTGTTCGTTCGTTGTTTGGTGAACTAATATAAGTCGAAAATCTAAGTGCAAAATTCTGAAAAACAATTTCGACTTTAAAATTTTTAGGGAAATTATTTTTCTCTGTGATTTTTTAAGTTTTTCACCACTTAGACCTTGTTTTATCAGTTCCCGTTGAGACGTCTCTATATGGGGTTGAAGTGATAGTTTATACTAAAAGGTGTCGCGCGATCAAGTTAGATCGTTTTTCGTTTCCCTTCGAAACGTCACTATATATAGTGTCGCCTTACGGGAATCGCAAAAGCAGACTGAACGCTTTTCAAATTAAGTTACGTAAGTAAAACTATCTTCCAATTCCGAATTTTATGAAAGTCATATATGACGCTGATCGGAACTGATATAAGTCGAGGTCTAGTGCAT
>JABUQX010051186.1:0-7500 GCA_015478945.1 Trachelipus rathkii
AAATCTTTCTCTCTTCACAATCCATGGTTCGATCGATGCTTGTCTGTGGCATTCAGGCAGACAGTGCGTATGGAAGTGGAAAATTCTCGTTATCTTATTCTTTGCTAATTTTCATTCAGCTAGAAATCGGTTGCGGGAAGACGCTTCGACGAGCAACGGAGTTTCATAACAAAAAGTGCGCTAACTCTTGGTTTCCTACTTGAAATCTTCTGGCCTCTTGCCAAAACATCAACACTTTCTAAATTACTTTCTCCCTTATTCGATCTGATTGGTTTCTGTGGCTAATTCTCCACTGGAAAAGGACAATCTTTTGGCCTCTATTTTCTCTAGCTCACGCCTGGAGATTCTGGCATTCTTTTCCTACTCCTTCTCATCCAGGTGTCTATTGCCTTTGCTGTGATTACATTTGATGGGTGCATGTGCTCTGGAAATCTATGAAGTTAGGAAGGCAGGTGCCCGGATGGATTTCCCCCCGTGTTTTGAGGGAGTGTGTTCCGTGCTATCCCCGCCTCGTGTCAATGCTATATTCTCTATGTCTCATTCTAACACTTTCCTCAGGTTGGAAGCGCACATGTCAACTAATTCGAAAAAAGAAAGCCGGCTCTGATCTTATAACTATAATCCTATAAGCTCTCACTTGTATTTTGATATCTAAGATCTTTGAAACCTTCTCAACTCTCATTTCTTAGATAATCTGGAATATCATTACTTTTTTCCGATCGCCAGTTATGTTTCGGCGCTCGGATCTACTGGCGATATCCTTCCTATTTTACTGATTAATGGTTTTCCGCTCTTAGGGGAGACTTGCGTGGTGGGCTTGACATATCAAAGCATTTGACCGGGTAAAACAGCTCATCGGCTTTCCAGTCCCCTTTGGTTTCTCCTTCCTTTGCTTATTTATGTTATTTCTTCAATCGTCATTATCGGTGTTGTTGAACGGGCGACTTCTTTCTTCTTTCTTCTGTCATAGATGGGTGTTCCAAGGTTCGTCTTAATTCTACTTTATCTTACTTTTCCATTAATGATCTTCTATCTACATATTACTCTATCCACTCATATGCTATTGACTCGACCCTTCATTCTTCAACTCATTTAATTCTGCTCCCTCTTTACTTTAGAATTGCTCTCGTTTACTTTTCCGATTTATTCTCGCTAGATTGGATAGAATTTCCGGATGGGGTCGTCTCAACTGTGAAATTCAATTCTTTAAAACTCAACTTCTATAAAATCTCCCTCTCTAAGACCCTTCTAACTTTCTTATCTTTCGACGGTTCCTGTTTCTCGTTGCAATATAAACATCTTGGCGCTTAACATAAACATAAAAAATAATCTTGAAGAATTTATCAAAACGCTGCTAAGGTGGCCTCAAAAAATCTGGGAGTTCTGTTTAGACTGCGAGACTTTTTTTCTGTTCTCAGTATCCACTATACAAGGGCCTCATCCGCCTTGTATGCGAGTCTGGCTCTCATATTGGGGGGCTCTGGTTACCGGCTTTTAGATAGGTCCGAGTCAAAAGCCAAAAAGGCTTATAAACTTTCTGTAATTTCCAGTTCACTTGACTCTTATCTTAGCGTCGGTGATATTGGTGCTGTTATTCTTTTCTATAGGTACGTAGTGCGGTGCTCGAAGGGAATTATCACCCCACGTAGCCACCACTTTACGTCTGCCTCGTAGCAACAAGGGGTGCTGTATTTGACTGAGTTTTTTGTTGATATTGGTACTCCAGACTAGTTCGCTGCGGTGCTTCTTCTTTCCTGCCACCTTTTGGAATTCTTTTCCATCTTCTGTGTTCCTGTTGAATTTAATCTCCCCACTTTAAAGCCTGAGTCTGCGTTCATCTGCGTATTTGGTAGTTTGTTCGATTGAGGTCGTGTAACACCCTCTTATAGGGCTTGCCCGTGAGTGGTGGTGACTAACTGTAAAAAAATGTAATCATATGACGAATCTATACAAGTATAATTACAACTAATACTACTATTGTTATATGTTAATCTACTACTCTAATACACTACTACTACTACAATACTACAACTAAGAACTATATATACAACTAAAACAATACATTACAACTGAGAATCATACCTCTACAACTGAAAGCATTCCACTACGAATACTATTCTGCTATTTTACTCCTCTACTTCTACTGATCCATTAGTCAACATAGTAGGTCGTACTCTGGACCTTCTGCAAACTTTCACTTCATTTTCTTCTTGTATTTACCGTAAATACGAAAACTGGTTAAAACTGATTATTTATTAGTTTATTATTAATCATTATATAATTATAGGGATATTATCTATATATATATATATATATATTTCGGTTTTACACAGAATTGATTTTCCCATCTAAAATTTAAGTATATTTATCTGATAAATGCCCTTGTATATATATTATAATATATATTATATATTATATATATATATTAAATTATATATATTAGTATATATATATATTATATATATATATAGTATTATATATTATATTATAATATATATATTATGATATATATATATATATATATATATATATATATATATATTATATATATTATATAATATATCTATAATTAATATATATATATATAAATATATATATAATATAATATTATTATTATATATATATATATATATTATATATATTTATGATATATATATATATATATAACTATATATATATATTATATATAATATATATAATATATATATATATATAATATATATATATATATTAATATTAATATATTATTATATATATATATATATATATATTATATATATATAAATATGTTATTTTTTACAAATGCACTTACACTATTATGAAGTAGTAAAGAAATAAACATAACAGAGTGGACTGATCCATTAGGATGCATAGGGTCTGTTTTATTGTTTATAATTGTTTATCTGATCTAGGGACTGTAAAAAATTTTTTATAATCTTTAAGACGTAAAGTCATTCGTCAAGATGAAATGGGAAGGGAACAGAGTGGAGGTGTTTGCCTATACTTTACTTGCTTACGTCTTTCGATTTTAGGGTCTATAAAACATGCTTTTTTATAACTAAGGAACGTAATCGTTTACGCTAGAGGTGTGAGGAGGGGGAGGAGTTGTGCAAATGCTTTACTGCTTTCCGTCTTTAGTCTTTAGGGTCTGTAAAACATGTTTTTGTAATCCCTAAAGACGCAAAGTCGCTTCGCATAGAGGCAAGGGTAGGAGGGGAGGGGTTGCGTTATTGCTTTACTGCTTTACATCTTTACGTGCTTTAGGGTCTATAAAAAGAATTTTTAGGTTAAAACAAAATATTTTAACAAAGACTAAAAAGTAAATAAAAACTATGAATATATATTTTAAAAATTTTAAACAAATAATTTAAAATGAATAAACTGGAATAAAACTAATAATGATAAAAATAAAATAAAGAAAATAAATACTATAATATAATAATTATAATAATATAATAATAATAAATAATATAATATAATATAATAACAACAAAAAAATTAAATAATAATTATAATAATGAATATAAGTTTTTTTTTATCGTTAATATATTATTTTTTTTAAGAAAATATTTCCTAATAATAATAATTATATATATAATTAATAATAATAAAAATAATATAATAAATGAATAATAATAATAATAATAATAATAATAAAATAATAATAATAATAATAATAATAATAATAATAATAATAATAATAATAATAATAATAATAATAATAATAAATTTAAATAATAATAATAATAATAATAAAAAAATTAAACAACACAAAATATAAATAAATAATAAAGTTAAAAAGTAAATAAATATAAATAATTAAAAATTAAATTAAAATTAACACAAAGAATGTAAAATGAAACTTATAAATAACAAAAATAAATCAAATATGATAGTTGATGCTGTTAAAGAGAAAATGAGATTTGAATATAGAAATGTCAGTCTTAAACCTTTAGAAGACGGATTATATTTGTGTGATGTAAAACAAGTGACGGTCAGTTATTTCTACACATTTAAGTATATCTAGTTTAACCTTTGCTATTCTCTATGAAATGTCTCAAGATATTCGAACCATGTATCATTACAAATATATACTCGTTATGATGTAGTAATGCTTGAACGTATAAGTATACAAGTTTTCGTCGTAGTAATTCAGGAGTACATCCATATATGTATCGTCCACCTGTACATACACTATAACTTTGTCAGTTACGATGTTATATCACGACCTCTAAGTATAATCTTATGAATGGCTAGTAGAGCTGTATGTGGGGCATGTTGTTATTTGGTATTGTGCATGTGTGTGTATGTGTGTGTGTATGTGTGTGTGCTTGTGTGTGTGCTTGTGTGTGTGTGTTATGGGCTATATGTGTTAATATGAGTTACTTATAGAATTGAAAACAAGACCATGTGATGATAGTGTCGATGCATTTAGAGAAGAAAAATATTTATCGTTGTTAGGTGAGATGATTGCTGATATATATATATATATATATATATATAATATATATATATATATATCTTTTATTTATATATATAAAAATATTTATAGTTTTTATATCAATATATATATATATTCTAATAGTATAGAGAGAGAGAGAAGAGAGAGAAAAGAGAAAAAGAGAGAGAGAGAGAGAGAGAGAGAGAGAGAAGAGAGGAGGAGAGAGAGGGAGAGAGAGAGAGAGAGAGAGAGAGAGAGAGAGAGAGAGAGAGAGATAGAGAGAGAGAGAGAGAGAGCGAGAGAGCGAGAGAATAGCAATATAGGTGATAATTACTTTTTATGCGATATAGGGCTCTTGTTAGAGAGTATGTCTATGTGTTATTAACCTGATATATCTAAGGGCATTTTTATCATATAAAAAGAAAGTAATTTTATGTTTGGGAATATTAAAGTACGTAAGCAAATTGAGACGTTAGTGATAATAGAATATTACTTTTACATTATCTCAAAGTAATAGGCATAACGGTTACAGATCATGAATGAGAGTTAAAAGGGATGTGTTCAACATCATGTCATTACATTTACTAATGTTTTAATATTAAAGTTCATAGTTAAATACGTAGAGGTCTGAGAGATGTGTGGATGTAATATTTGAGTTATGAAGTATTTTTTAAGCTACTTGATTATGAGCTGAGTTGAATGGAATATATATATAATAGTATATATTATGATAATAAATATATATATATATATATATATATATATATATAATATATATTATATATATATATATATATTATATATATATATATATATATATATTATATATATATAGTATATATTATATAGTAGGACCAGAGGGATGCTTACGGGCATATGTGCAAGACATCAGACGCATGGATGAGCTTGAAATCCTTTAATGTGACAACGTATTCTGGTAAACGTTGATAGGGGAAACAGAATTTAAGCCTAATGGTGTTGATATGTATGTTAATAGGGTAGTGTATGTTAGGCTACGGTTGGAAATTGTGAAACTTAATGAATGACGCCAGTAATCGGATGTGAAGGTTTACTTTGAAAAGACAATCATGAATATGGAATGCAGGTGTTAAATGTAACTGCATAAACGTAACGTGAAAATATAAAATAGATTGATAATATATCATAGACGGTTAAAAAATACTAACTAAAGTGTTCATGAATAATATTAGTGTTATAGAAAACAGAAGTGATAACGGAGCGACAGCGACGAAGTGCGGCGAACGGTGGCGGTGCGGTGCGGTGCGGTATGGAGCTGTCCTGTGGTGGGTGTGGTGCGGTGGGTCTTGCAGAAACAGCGTTGGCAAACTCGGAAACTCCACAGGTCAAAAAAAAAAAAAAAAAAAAAATTCATGAAAGTACCTGATTAATGGAAAATCGCTTAAATACATATGTAACAACAGGATGAAAGGATGGTGAAAATCTGTTACCCCGATAAAGGTCAGGAAATGAAAGCTGATTAACTAGAAAGTCGCTTAAATATATAATGTAACACAGGGTAATAGGTGGTGTAAAATCTGCCACGCTATAAAAGATCAGGAAATAACGTGATGTCATAACTTAGCTGGATAGAATAAAGGGGTAGGGAGTTATCGGGGTGTAAGTAACAAATAACATACATGTACACACTAACACGTATATACACATACATAAAGTAACTGGCAAACTTACGTGAATAAGGGCCCCCTAGGGGACAGCCCCCTTTGAAAACACCAGACATGAAAAGTACCCAGAAAGGTAGCTGAGTACTAGAAAATCGATAAAATATATGTATACAGTGACAGGGTGACAGGAGGATGATAAAACTGTTACCCAAAAAGGCTCAGGAAAGAACGTAAAGTCATAGATTGAGTGAATAGAATGAAGGGGTAAGGGGAGAACCTGGGGTGCTAGTAATAACATACATGTACACCGGGAGACGTGCATACGCACACATAAAGTAGCTGGCTAACGTACGTGAATAAAGGACCCCATGGGGGCAGCCCCGTATTGGAAAAGCCTGACATGAAAAGTACACAGGAAGGAAGCTGAGTATTGACAAATATCAAAATTTGTGTATGAAGTGACAGGGTGACAGGCAGGTAACAAAACCATCGCCCAAAAAGGATCAGGAAAGAACGTAAAGTCATAGATTGACTGAGTAGAACAAAGGAGTAGGGAGAACCTGGCGTGCTAGGGGAATGAAAGTAACAAATAACATACAGGTACACTCTAACACATACATACGCACACATAAAGTAGCTTGCGAACGTACGTGAATAAGGGACCCCTGGGGGCAGCCCCATATTGGAAAAACCAGACATAAAAAGTAACCAGGAAGTTAGCTGAGTATTGAAAAGTCTCAAAATATAGATATGAAGTGACAGGGTGACAGGCAAGGTAAACAAAAAGGTTAAAATAAAAGGCTCAGGAAAGAACGTAAAGTCATACCATAAGCTGATTAGACAAATAGGAAATTTGAGGGAGAACCTTGGGTGCTAGTGGGATGAATCTAACAAATAACATACAAGTACCACACTAACACAATATATACATACAGCATAAAATAGCTGGCCGAAACGTACGTGAATAAGGGACCACCCCTATGGGAGCAGCCCCCCATTGAAAACGCCAGACATGAAAAGTACCCAGGAAGTAGGGTGAGTACTAAAAAAGTATCAGAAATTTATATGTATGTATCTACAAGGGTGAAAAAGGGTGACAGAATCTGTCTCTCTGCAGTTTATTACCCCTTACTACTTACATGTTCAAGCCAACTTATAATATGGTCTGTAACTAATTAACAGCTCCTATTCACAGAATGTATATAAGAATTTCAAATTGTAAAAACACTCATATATAGGGCTTATAAATTGTGCTCGGATTGGGAATTATTTGATGATGAAGTTAAAAGAATTAAACAGAAAGCCTGATCAACTGTAATTACCATATATTATACGGAAAAAATAATTAAACAAAATCCATCAGCAATTTTATAAAAGATCAGGACAATGCGAATAATCTCTGAAAGCATTAAAATT
>JABUQX010051186.1:15000-37500 GCA_015478945.1 Trachelipus rathkii
GGATCATTCTTAAGGGATTTAAGAATACTAAAATCAGCTTTTGAGATCAAATATGAATTTTTTAGAAGGATTAAACTTATAGTAAAATTTATGGGCGAGAAGCTTCAATTTAAGGGTAACTGTATCAAAATCTGAATTAAAAGGCTCGTAATTTTTCAGCTGGTAAATTAATCTTTCGAAGGCACTATAATACTTACAAAAATCCATACGATAAGCCGGCAAACAAAAGTTTAAACCTAAACTTAAAAGTCGCTTCTCCGGAATTGACAATACTTTAGAGGAGTAATTAAATATATATTTATCAGAAAGTAATGCGGGGTCATTCCTAAGCAAATTCAGAGCTTTCAACTTATTGTTCTGACGGGTCCCACATTTCTTCAGTCGACCATCTACAACTTTTGTAATTTTACCAGTAACAACTATGAAATCAAGAAAGGTTAAATTAGTTTTCAAATCATTACGGCATTCGATAAATTGCTGGTTAAGTCTTTTTATCTCTTTATTCTTAAAAGCTATTTCATTATTTAAAAGTTTGAACTGAAAATTCTTATAAATATTAGAATTATATAGGCGTCTAGAGAAAAGTTTAAATTTAATGAAACCTGGGATAACTCCATATGCTTTACAAGTGTTCAAAAATATTTGCAAATGGTACGAGTTAATTTTATTTGATTGTTTCAAATATGTCCAAATTTGTAATTTTTAAGATTTCTATTATTTATTGTTTAAGACTGTTTTTGATTCTGATATTTGCTAATGTTTATTATTATATTTATAGTTCTTTCACCTGATGATGGAAATAGTTAGAGTTTCCGAAACGTTGTGTTATTTTGATTAAAGATTTTCATGTGGAGGGCTCTGGTATTGCTTTTCCTGATTAAATTAAAATTCCCATGTCATAGAAGCTGGATCAACACTATTCGACAAAAATATGGCCAAGCAATACCTAAGGATATTAGACACTATGAGAGCCTTTCATTTAGATTGGGGAAGCGAAGACTGGACGTCGCCTTTTTGAACACTTGTAAAGCATATGGAGTTATCCCAGGTTTCATTAAATTTAAACTTTTCTCTAGACGCCTATATAATTCTAATATTTATAAGAATTTTCAGTTCAAACTTTTAAATAATGAAATAGCTTTTAAGAATAAAGAGATAAAAAGACTTAACCAGCAATTTATCGAATGCCGTAATTTTTTTTAACACTAAATGTAAACGCATATGGAGTTATCCCAGTTGTTACTGGTAAAATTGCAAAAGTTGTAGATGGTCGACTGAAGAAATGTGGGACCCGTCAGAACAATAAGTTGAAAGCTCTGAATTTGCTTAGGAATGACCACGCATTACTTTCTGATAAATATATATTTAATTACTCCTCTAAAGTATTGTCAATTCCGGAGAAGCGACTTTTAAGTTTAGGTTTAAACTTTTGTTTGCCGGCTTATCGTATGGATTTTTGTAAGTATTATAGTGCCTTCGAAAGATTAATTTACCAGCTGAAAAATTACGAGCCTTTTAATTCAGATTTTGATACAGTTACCCTTAAATTGAAGCTTCTCGCCCATAAATTTTACTATAAGTTTAATCCTTCCAAAATTTTTTCATATTTGATCTCAAAAGCTGATTTTAGTATTCTTAAATCCCTTAAGAATGATCCGTCTATAATTATTTGTAAACCTGACAAAGGCTTAGGTGTCGTTCTCATGGATAGAACCGAGTATAATGGTAAAATGCTTAATGTCATTTCAGACACCACTAAGTTCACCCCTATTTTAAATAAGGACCCCTTGATTTTGTCTCTCAACCTAGAAGAAAAGATTAATCGTTTTTTGCGTAAGTTACTAAAAGCCGATAAAATTAACAAAACAGTGTTTAATGATATATACTCCCATGGTTCCTCCCCTGGAATATTATACGGTCTCCCTAAAATACATAAAGCAAATGTCCCATTAAGACCCATTCTAGCAGCTTTTAATACCCATAATTATAAATTAGCAAAATTTTTGGTTCCATTTTTGACTCCTTTTGCCAATAATGAATTTATAGTGAAAAATTCCTACAGCTTTAAGAATTGGTTACTAAATATTGATGTGAATAGCTTTTTTATGTCAAGTTTCGATGTTGAATCTTTATATACAAATATCCCTGTAAAAGATGCAATAGAGTTTCTCCTTGATGATATTTACCAACTGAATCCTATTTTTAATGGCTTTAATAGATCAGAATTTAAGACTTTACTTACATTGGCTACTCAAGATACCTATTTTTTCTTTAATAATACCTTATATCAACAAACCGATTCCCTGGCCATGGGATCCCCCCTTAGCGCGACCCTAGCTAATTCATACTTAAATCATTTTGAAAAAGTCTGGTTACAAAATTGTCCCCCCTCTTTCAAACCAGTGCACTACAGAAGGTTTATGGATGATACCTTTTTACTTTTTTCAAACAAAGATAAAGTTTTACCTTTTTTTAATTATCTAAATTCCCAATTAAATAATATTAACTTTACAAGAGAAGAGGAGGTCGATGGTACCTTGCCATTTTTGGACCTAATAATTAAAAAATCCAATCCTGTCTTTACCGTGGGTGTATACCGAAAGAAGACTTTTTCAGGTCTAGGATTAAATTTTTTTAGCCACATACCTCTCAGGTATAAATGCAATAGCATTAAAACTTTATTATACAGGGGCTATCATCTTAGTTCCACGTTCCAACTTATGCATATAGAATTTGATTTTCTGGTGGATTTCTTTAAAAGTAATTATTTTCCCATTAAATTAGTTTATAAGTATATAAATGATTTTCTCAATTCATGTTACACATCTAGTCCCGTGACTTACACAGTACCTAGATGTGAGTTATATATTAAACTACCTTTTTATGAACATATTTTCACAAAACAACGAAAAGAGCTAACTTCCCTCCTACGAGACTTTTTCCCCCAATTGAATATTAATTTAGTTTTCTCTGCTTCGCGTAAAATTTCCTCATTTTGCAACCATAAAGACCGTACCCCTGTGTCTCTTCGTTCCTCAATAATTTATAAATTTTCTTGTGACAGCTGTGATGCTGTCTATATTGGTAGCACTTCGCGCCAATTCTATGTGAGGATCGATGAACACAGAGGTGTCTCAACACGTACCAAAACCTGGTTGAATTCACCAGCCCATTCATCCATCAGGGATCATTCCCACACATTAGACCACACCTTTAATTATAATAACTTCAGCATACTGGCCCAAAGTAATTCACCAACCAACTTACATATTTTGGAAACATTATTCATCTATAACACTAAACCCTCCTTAAATAGTGATTCTGGTCCTTTTAAACTGCAATTGTTTTGACTTCACGTTCTAGAAGTGATATGTTGTCCTGAGTTCATCCTGAATGTTATATACGAAATAACCAGTTTACATCTGGTAAGTTATTGCTTATGTACCTGTGGGTCCTGTCATTTGTTTTTAGTTACCCTTAAATACTAATAATTAAGTTAAACTTTATATTTATTGTTCTATTTTTTAGATGCCGCATTTGAGATTTGGAGGCGACGTCTTATATTTCTAAATTTAGTCCAGTTTTTGCAAATGGTACGAGTTAATTTTTTGATTGTTTTCAAATATGTCAATATTTTGTAATTTAAAATTTCTATTATTTATTGTTTAAGACAGTTTTGGTTCTGATATTTGTTTAATGTTTATTAATTAGGTTTTTATAGTTCTTTCATCTGATGTGGAAATAGTTGAGAGTTTCGAAAATCGTTGTGTTACTTTGATTAAAGATTTGCCGTGGAAGCTGAAAATCTATAGCTTTTCCTGATTAAAATATAATAACTTATATATATGTATATATATAATATATATATATATATAATATATATATATATATATATATATTATTATATATATATAAATATATATATATATATATATATATATATATATATATATATATGTATATATATAAATATATATTTTATATATATATAATATATATATATAATATATATATATATATATAATATATATATATAAATATATTATATATATATATATATATATATATATTATAATATATATATAATATATATAATAATATAAATAAATAAATATATATATATATAATATATATATATATATATATATTTAATATTTACCACCAATCTATTTAAATGTGTATATATATTATATATATATATATATATATTATTCCGACTCCACATATATATATATATATATATATATATATATATATATATATATATATATAATATACAAAAATAATTGATAAAATAGGTGTTGTAACAGTAAACCATGTGCGTAAATTAACCAGTAAAATCGAAGCATATATCATGGTGAATTAGATAGCTCTATCAGGGCTAATTGTTCTATTACCTTACTGAGTTATAGCTTTAGTATCCATAAATTCGTGTTTTATAAACCATAACCTGTAAATCCGTAAAGACATACCTTAAAGAGGGAGGGAATGGGACAACTTCGTATACATTAGCTCTACATCCTATGTAGTTGCAGCTTGGCATATAAAAACTTGTTTTACAAACCCTAAAGTATTAAGATCTTAAAGGCAGGCTACAAAGAGGATTAGGAACGGTGTCACTTTCGGACTATTTCTTCTATTTCCCTTAAGAATTATATCTTTAAGTTATACCAACAAGCTGTTTCTAAAACAAAATGTTCATTCGAGAACTACATGTTTTCAAAAAACTCTATAGTGAAATGGTATTTTCTGTAAATAAAATTTAACAATATTTCATGTAAGAAATAAAATTATCCAAGCATAATATAGGAAAAGGTATATTTGAAAATACAAAATGATTGCAATGAAAGTTTACATCGTATCATAAAGAAAATATTTTGCGTCCACGCCGAAATATTACGCAGGCGGTTTCATACGTCGGCTCCGCACAGGGGCGCGCTTGCGGGCGAGCTCGCGTTGGGCTTCACGTGATCTAGTGAATTAATTATTATTATCTATTCTAGCGAAATTCAACTATTAGCTCATGTATCTGTAATTAGGAAACACCTAATAACTCCATATTGGTATTTATATGAAATGATATCATTCAGATGCTCAGTCTGTTCCAGTGCTCATATCGGATCGAACAGCTTGAGCATTCGCTGAATCTACAATATACTGGGGCACATCCAAACGAATATTTTCCAGCTCGGTATTATTCCTCAATGTAGAGTGTTTATTATAAATATGTTGCATTATCATATCTGATCAGTAATTAATAACTTATTTAAAGTAATTAAATACACTTCCATATAATAATAAAGGGTAGATGAAATACTACTGATTTCTTAAAGTAGTAACATATGTACACTGGACATGCTTGCATGTATTCTGAAAATTTTATCAAGTCATTCATACCACTTCAGTTAAAATGCTTTCATATATATATATATATATATATATATATATATATATATATATATATATATATATATATATATATATATATATATATATATATATATATATATATATATATACTACATATATATATATATATATTTTTTTATGTATATATATATATATATATAAAATATATATATATATATATATATTAAAATATACAAATTTATATAAAATATTTAAATATATATATATATATATATATATATATATATATATATATATATATATAAATGCTTTTATATATATATATATATATATATATATATATAAACGCATGTAACGAGATGGATATTGCATTATGTTAGAATGTCAAATAGTTATATCATAAAATTATTTTCACTTATAAAGCTTAAAATGGTAAAAACTGATGATTGTTAGACAACGTTGTTGCATAATGTTTTGAAATACTTTTTGAAAGTCTCTTCATAGAGTATATGTTTAAGTGAAATATTGAATAAATGTTTGTTAAACAGGCATATAATAATATGAATAATAGTGTATGTCTACGCTCGCGCTTTTGTGTGTATGTGTGTGTGTGCGTGTGTGTGTGATTGTATAGAATATAAATAACAAACAACTCAAGTCATAAATATAAATAATAGTATATAATAATAATTACCTATCATCAGATGGTGAGAGCTATCTTTATGTCCTGACATATAGTGTGAGATTGAAAATGTTGTGATCTTTGTACCTATATCTCTTATTTAGTGCTTGTTTTTCGCCCATAACTGTGATTGGTTGTAATGAGTTAACCTTAGCAAAGATCTTACAGTGTGTTGTCAATTATTATTACGATATAATAACAATGGATTTGTTTTTGAAATGATTCATTTTGATATAGATTCATATGTGTGAACATACCTCTTTAAAATAATAACTTTAAGCAAGTTAATAAATTGCTGCGTTATGGTAAGGTATATAATGGTGTATGTACATCATATAGACGAATCCATACTAGTACTAGTACTATTACTACTACTACTATTGATACTACTGTTAAATACTACTACTACTACTACTACTACTACTACTACACTACTACTACTACTACTACTACTTCTACTACTACTACTACTACTACTGATAAAACTATAACTATTATACGTGTAAGAGCCTGGAGTATTCGTTCTCGGTATCCAATCTTTGGTTAAGTGTTTGAGTGTAGCTTGACATATATTATGTAAGTTTAATGCAAAGTTTTGATATTGACTCCTCACAGCATGACTCTGACTCATATATATATATATATATATATATATATATATATATATATATATATATATATATATATATATATATATATATATATATATATATATATATATATATATAATAAGTTATTTTTACAAATACACGTACACATATTACTTGAAGTAGTAAATGTATAAAAATTACATTTGTATATAATTTTTAATCTAAACAAATGATTAATGACTTGCAATATCATTGTGGTTCTTTTTATAAATTGTTCATTTGTTTTTATATTCCAATTATATTTCAATACTTAATTATTCATGCCTGATGATCGGCATTTATTTGCCTATTATAAATTAACCCAGTTGCTCCCATAATAAAAAGAAGAAAATAAAAAAATTGATTCTATGATCAGCTGACCAAATGAGTCGGTCACTGCTACTGCTGTTCCACTAACTGTTACATTTGGATAAAACCTATTACTCCTATAGCCGAACTAATTACTGTTACACTCCTGCATCTGAGATATTGATTAAAATTACAAAAGCTATAACTGCTATGTTATAACCAAGATTGTACTTAGAAATTCATCAATGCTGTTTGCAGTTTTACTATTTCATATTTAATATTTTATGTTGGCCAACAATGTATTAACTCCTATTATTATTGCTTTTGAGAATGAATGCCAGAAGAGGCAAAGGTCAAACCATTTGAACAAGAGGCTTACCATTATCTGGAAGGAAGAGAGCTAAAAAGGCAAGACAAGATTTAAGGCTACCAATTTATTGGGTAAGTAGATGCAGTTTTATCAGGCTGTTAATTTACTTTTGCTTAGATCACTTTATTTATATAAAGTATGCCTTAATAGGCAGAGTTCCTGTTAATTATTAATTAAAATTTATAAATTTAAAGGTTCATAGCCACATTTGGCCTATTTGCAGGATAGAAAGGATCACAATTTTGAGGCAACTTTTTAATCATTTTCTTGTAAGTTGTGCATCATTTATATAAAATCAAATATTTCCAAATCACAATACTCATCATTTGAGCATGGTGAAATTTCTAAGCCAACTACATTACTAGAAGTTGCATTATGGGATGCAGTTGAATTCTTTTTATTTTGCACTGTGTTACCAATTTTATTTTTATTCTTATTACAAAGGAATGAAAAATGATTACTACCATTACATTTATAACAAGGGTTTTTGAACCTATACCTGCATTGAGACTGATCATGATTTAGGTAACTGCACAAAATGCATCCTCCAATTTCTTTTATTTTCTTTATCCTACTTTCAGGACTATCAAATTTTTGACATTTGCTTATATAATGGGTATCATACCCATCAATTTTTAAATAATGACACAGAACACAATTTGCTGGTCTACTTGACACATTTTTTGTTTTTAAATCAACTGCAGCTGCTAGGCTCAGAGCCTTTTTCTCCTGAGATGCAGAAGATGTATTTTTTATAGAGCTACCAGAGTTATTCTCTCTTGTACACTCTT
The DNA here is from genome assembly GCA_015478945.1 of Trachelipus rathkii. Taxonomy (NCBI): domain Eukaryota; kingdom Metazoa; phylum Arthropoda; class Malacostraca; order Isopoda; family Trachelipodidae; genus Trachelipus; species Trachelipus rathkii. Next base: position 23,152 of record JABUQX010051186.1, read on the forward strand.
TCAACCTATTAAGCACTTCAAAGGAGGTATCTAATATGGAATTTAAATCTGGTTTGGCATCATTATTAACAGTCATAAATGAATTTTTTATTTTATCAGATATTCCCTGCCATACAAAATATTGCATAAAAATCTGACCATCCACATCTAATCTCACCATCTGATCTTTCAAAACTCTCACTTCACTAACCCACTCCATCATACTAGAAACATTCTGCAGCTTTAATTTTACAATTTTTTCAATAACAGAAAATTGTTGCCCTATTTTGGAAGAAAAGGCCTTAAGTAACAAATTTTTTGCTACATCATAGGTTTGATCCTCCACTTTATGACTTTCAATATATACCTTAGCAGGGCCAGACACCTGTTTTACCAAATACCTATATTTTTCAAATTGTGAAAAACTGCGGTTGTTCATGATGCTCTCAAATGAAAAAATAAATTGATTTAAATTTTCTGGCTGACTATCAAAGGTTGGTAGGTCTATAGGTGGAAATTTTATATGTTGAGCATTAGCTGGAGTAGGTGGTGATTGATTTTGATTATGATGTGTATGATGTGAAATATCAAGTTTATTTATAATGACACCTAAATTAACATTATAATCTGAATTTTTTATATCAATCTGTTCCTGCCTTCTAAAATCATATTCTGGGCAGAGTACAAATTTCTCTGATATTAATTCATTCAAATTTTTAAGCTCTAATTTTAATTCTTTTAAAGTATCAGAATATGCATATTTCTCCTCTACTGAGAGACTTGCTAATTTGGTATAAACATTGTTAATCAATTTTGTGCAAGAAGATCTCTTAGCCCCTCTTCTATTAATAAGGTTTTTTACTAGAACCAACTCCTCAGAAGGGCTGTCAGTAATATCAGAAATATATTTTATTTCAACTCTTGGATCATATGAATCCATGATCAAAATATGAATTTGTCAAATTTTAAATATTAAATATGAAAATCAAATATTAAATTTTAATTGATTAAATTTAAATGAAAAAAAAATCAATTTAATTTATTTTAATTTAAAATACTGAACTTTCATTCAATTAAAATATATCAAATATTAAATATCAAGCCTGGTGGAATTAACCTTATGGTGGAATTTTGGAAATTATTAGTATATTAGGTGCCCTATGGTGGTGCTATATATGGTAGTTGAAGTGTATGATATTAGTAGGTTGGTAACCTTATACAAGGATAAAAAAAACCTATAGGTGGAAATATGGACAGACCTATTTATGGAAGGTGTCACTGAACTCCACAATTACCTATAATTGGAAATATTGTCAGTAAGCCTATAAATGGAAGGTGTCACTGAACTCCACAATTACCAAACACTCCAAATAATTGATTAATAATCTTAATATATAAATATAAATATTTCAGCAGCACTGATATAATGCTGATGAATATAATTTAATAGCTTAGCTACACCACTACTACACTGTCAATATTGACCACAACTTGAACCAGCATATTACTATTAAATAACCAGGAGCAGGCTTTGGAGGCTTTAATCTGAGAAGAAAGTTAGGCAGATCGAATCCCGCTGAGGATGCCATATACAAAAAAATCAAGAAATAAATTGAAATAATTGAAAATCCCGCTGAGGGTTTCATATACAAAAAATTATCAGGATTTGAAAATTTAAAGAATTTATAAGAATATAAAAACAATCTATCTTGATTACCTGACTTTTAACCTTGCATAAATGACTATTAATGAGATAACTTTATATTATATGTTTTAGTTTCAAGGAAAATACATAAATAAAAGATGTTGAAAAATGATTCCAGCCTCAAGCCAACCCAGCTCTATTCACAGTAGTAACAAGCTCCCAGCTGAAAAAATAAATGGGAGCCTTTTAAAAGTTGGTACTTTCAAAAAACCAACTTCCTAAATCTATATTTTTGGAAATATTTGATTTTATATAAATGATGCACAACTTACAAGAAAATGATTAAAAAGTTGCCTCAAAATTGTGATCCTTCAATACCCTTTGTAATTACCCCTGAAATATTAATTAAAGGGGTATAGACCTCCTAATATGCTTCCCATTTGCATACCTCTGAAGCTGATGAGGAAGAGGATCCAGATTGGATCCCAAATAATGAAAAGCAGGATGAAATAAAGCTGTATAAAATGTATAAAAAGTTTCAGAAGGTGAAAAATAAATTACATGCTCTGTATCATACTGAATTTTTAACTAATCTAAGAGAATTTAGTACTAACAAACCAGACAGGTATAGAGCCAAAATGCATATTAAATTAGAGGTTAATGACATTGTTGCTATCAAGCAACAATATACCAAACCATATTTTTTTCCAATGGGGATAGTAACTGACACAAAGGAAAACACTCTTGGAGAGGTAGTAGAGGTATCTGTTAAGAAAGGGAATGGGGAAATAATTAAAAGACATGTAACTAATTTGATTCTCAAAAAAAAAAGACTAAATGAAAAAAATTAAATTTTTTTAATTATTTTATATAAAAAAAAAAAAAAAAATTCAATTTCAATTTTATTTTAATTTAAAAGTTATCAGGTTTCTGGTTGATAAAAAAAATAAAAAAATGATATTTTTTAAAAAAAAAAAAAAAAAAAAAAAAAAAAAAAAATTTAATTAAAAATTTTGTTCATTTTTTTTTCATTTTTTTTGACATGTTTAAATTATCAATTCACATTTTCTTTTGATCCTTTGATAATTTAACGCCCCCTCCCAATGTATAAAAATTACATTTGTATATAATTTTTAATCTAAACAAATGATTAATGACTTGCAATATCATTGTGGTTCTTTTTATAAATTGTTCATTTGTTTTTATATTCCAATTATATTTCAATACTTAATTATTCATGCCTGATGATCGGCATTTATTTGCCTATTATAAATTAACCCAGTTGCTCCCATAATAAAAAGAAGAAAATAAAAAAATTGATTCTATGATCAGCTGACCAAATGAGTCGGTCACTGCTACTGCTGTTCCACTAACTGTTACATTTGGATAAAACCTATTACTCCTATATCCGAACTAATTACTGTTACACTCCTGCATCTGAGATATTGATTAAAATTACAAAAGCTATAACTGCTATGTTATAACCAAGATTGTACTTAGAAATTCATCAATGCTGTTTGCAGTTTTACTACTATTTCATATTTAATATTTTATGTTGGCCAACAATGTATTAACTCCAATTATTGTTTTTGAGAATGAATGCCAGAAGAGGCAAGTTACCATTATCTGGAAGGAAGAGAGCTAAAAAGGCAAGACAAGATTTAAGGCTACCAATTTATTGGGTAAGTAGATGCAGTTTATCAGGCTGTTAATTTACTTTTGCTTAGATCACTTTATTTATATAAAGTATGCCTTAATAGGCAGAGTTCCTGTTAATTATTAATTAAATTTTATAAATTTAAAGGTTCATAGCCACATTTGGCCTATTTGCAGGATAGAAAGGATCACAATTTTGAGGCAACTTTTTAATCATTTTCTTGTAAGTTGTGCATCATTTATATAAAATCAAATATTTCCAAAAATATAGATTTAGGAAGTTGGTTTTTTGAAAGTACCAACTTTTAAAAGGCTCCCATTTATTTTTTCAGCTGGGAGCTTGTTACTACTGTGAATAGAGCTGGGTTGGCTTGAGGCTGGAATCATTTTTCAACATCTTTTATTTATGTATTTATGAAACTAAATATAATATAAAATATTCATTAATAGTCATTTAAGCAAAATTAAAAGTAAAGTTTTTCCTTTTTTTTATTGTCTTTATATTTAAATATTTTTTATGCAAGGTAATCAAGATTATTAATTCCTGATAATTTTTTGTACATGAAACCCTCAGTGGGATTTTCAATTATTTCAATTTTCAATTTCTTGATTTTTTTGTATAGTAAAACAATAAACATAACAGAGTGGAGTGAGCCATTTGGAATCCCATAGGATCTGATCACACTACTGTTTTATTGCTTTACTGATCTAGGGACTGTAAAAACATGTTTTTACAACCCTTAAGGACGTAAAGTCATTCCGTCAAGAGGAATGGGAAAGGGGAACGATGGGAAGGGTTGCGCTACTACTTTACTGCCTTACGTCTTTATGGATTTAGGGTCTATAAAACATGCTTTTATAACCCCTAAGGACGTGAATCCGTTCCGCCTAGAGAGGTGGGGAGGGAAGGAGTTGTGCTAATGCTTTACTGCTTTACGTCTTTACGTCTTTAGGGTCTATAAAACATGCTTTTATAACCCCTAAGGATATCGTAAAGTCAGTTCCCCAAAGGGATGGGGAGTAGAGAGGGAGGTTGCTATTGCTTTACTGCTTTACGTCTTTACGTCATTAGGGTCTATAAAACAAGAATTTTTAGTTAAAACCAAACTATTTTAAAAAAAAATAAAAAAATAAATAAAAGTATATAAGATATATATTTAAAAAAAAAAAAATGTAATAAAAATGGAATAAAAATAATAATAATATTAATAATAAAATAAAACAATAATAATAATAATAATAATAATAATAATAATAATAATAATAATAATAATAATAATAATAATAATAATAATAATAATAATAATAATAATAATAATAATAATAATAATAATAATTTCTTCCAAAATAAAGAACTATTTAGAAGAATTGAAAGAACTTGTAAAAAATAATAATAATAATAATAATAATAATAATAATAATAATAATAATAATAATAATAATAATAATAATAATAATAATAATAATAAAATAATAATAATAATAATAATAATAATAATAATAATAATAATAATAATAATAATAATAATAATAATAATAATAATAATAATAAAATAAATTTAAATAAGTAAAGTTGAAATAAATAAATTAAAAAAATTTAAAACAAAAGTAATTTTAAAAATAATTAAAGTTAAAAATAAGTAAAAATAAAATAATTATAAATTAAAATTAAAATTAAACACAAAACAAATGTAAAATTAAACTTATAAAATAAAAATAACAAACAAATATGATAGTTGATGCTGTTAAAGAGAAAATGAGATTTGAATATTATTTCATTCTTAAACCTTTAGAAAACGGATTATATTTGTGTGATGTAAAACAAGTGACGGTCAGTTATTTCTACACATTTAGGTATATCTAGTTTCAACCCTTTGCCTATTCTCTATGAAATGTCTCAATATATCGAACTAATCGTATCATTACAACATAATTTTGTTATGATCTAGTAATGCTTGAACGTATAATTATACCAAGTTTCGTCCGTTACGTAATCTCCAGGAGGTACCTCCACATGTATCGATCCATCTGTACCACTACACCTCATAACTTTGTCAGTTACGATGTTATATCACGACCTCTAAGTATAATTTTATGATTGGCTAGTGAGAGCTGTCTGTATGCCTGCATGTTGTTATATGGTATTGCGCATGTGTGTGTGTGCGTGTGTGTGTGTGTGTGTTTGTGTGTGTTATGGGCTATGTGTTAATATGAGTTACTTATATAATTGAAAACAAAACCATGTGATGATAGTGTCAATGCTTTTAGAGAAGAAAATTATTTATCATTGTTAGGTGAGATAATATGTTGAGAGAGAGAGAGAGAGAGAGAGAGAGAGAGAGAGAGAGAGAGAGAGAGAGAGAAAGAGAATAACATATAAATGCACGGTGATCCTTATTCCTTATGCGATATAGGGCTCTTGTTAGAGCGTATGTCTATGTGTTATTAACCTGATATCATCTTAAGCATTATATATAAAATAAAAGTATTTTATGTTTGGGTAGATAAAGTACGAAACAAAATTGACGGTTAGTGATGATTGAAATATTACTTCTTACATTTCATCTCCAAGTACCATAGGGCATAATGGTTACTTATCAGGAATGATAGTTAAAAGGGATGTAATTCAACAACATGTCATACATTTACTAAAGTTTTAAATAATATTTAAAAATTCATATGTTCATGCATGAGGTCAGGAGACGTGTGATGTATCTTTGAGTTTATTAAAGTAATTTCTTCTGATTATGATACAATTGAATAGGTCTCTGTCTCTTTGCCTCTCTCCTCTCTCTCTCTCTGTCTCTCTGCCTCTCTGCTCCTCTATATAAATATATATATATATATATATATATATATATATATATATATATATATATATATATATATATATATATATATATATATATATATATATATATAAAAATATTATATATATATATATATAAATATATATATATATATATATATATATATATATATACCATATATATATATATATATATATATATATATATATATATATATATATATATATATATATATATATATATATATATATATATATATATATATATATATAGTCAGGATGGAGAGATGCTTACGGGTATATGTGCTGGACTCAGACTCATGGATGAGCTCAGAAATCCTTTAGTGACGAACCATTCTGGTACCAACGTTGATAGGGGAACATATTCGACTAATGGTGGTTGCTATGGATCTAAATTAATAGGGTAATTAATATTTTAGTCACTAACGATTGAAACTGACTTAATGAACGATGGCAAGAACATGGATAATGAAGTCATTTGAAATAGTATGAATATGGAATGCAGGTATTAAATGTAACTCATAAACATGCATTGATATAAAATAATTGAAAATATATCAAAACGGTTAAAATACTAATAAAGGTTCATGAATACTATTGTGTTAAAGAAAACGAAGCGACACGGAGCGACATGACGAAGTTGTGCGCGAAACGGTGCCGATGCGGTGCTGTGCGGTGCGGTGCGGTGCGGTGCGGTAGGGTGCGGTCCCATGATGCGGTGCGGTGCGGTGCGGTGAGTCTTGCAGAAAAGCGTTTGCTTAAAACTCGGAAAACTCCCACAGGCCAAAAAAAAAAAAAAAGATTCATGAAGTACCTGATTAATGGAAGTCGCTAAATATATATGCCCGACAACATGATGACAGGATAGTGACAAATCTGTTACCCGAAAAAGGCTCAGGAAAGAAGCTGATTAATAGAAAGTCTCTTAAATATATATGTAACAACAAGGTAATAGGTTGATAAATCTGTCACACCTAAAGGATCAGGGAATAACGTGATGTGGCTTTCTTAGCTGGATAGAATAAAGGGGTGAGAGTTATCAGGGTGTAGTAACAAATATGTATGTACACACTATACGTATATACATACATAAAGTAACAGCAAACTTACGTGAATAAAGACCCCCCCTGAGGTATAGCCCCTGAAAACACCAGATATGAAAAGTACCCAGAAAGGTAGCTGAGTACTAGAAAATCGATAAAATATATGTATACAGTGATAGGGTGACAGGAGGATGATAAAACTGTTACCCAAAAAGGCTCAGGAAAGAACGTAAAGTCATAGATTGAGTGAATAAAATGAAGGGGTAAGGGGAGAACCTAGGGTGCTAGTTGGATGAAATTAACAAATAACATACAGGTACACACTAACACATACATACGCACACATAAAGTAGCTGGCGAACGTACGTGAATAAGGGACCACCTTGGGGGCAGCCCCATATTGGAAAAGCCAGACATGAAAAGTAACCGGAAGGTAGCTGAGTATTGAAAAGTCTCAAAATATAGATATGAAGTGACAGGGTGACAGGCAGGAAACAAAACTGTCACCCAAAAAAGGCTCAGGAAAGAACGTAAAGTCATAGCATAGCTGAATAAAACAAAAGGGATTTGTGGGAGAACCTGGGGTGCTAGCGGGGTGAATGTAACAAATAACATACAAGTACACACTAACACATACATACATACACATAAAATAGCTGGAGAACGTACGTGATTAAGGGGCCCCTGGGGGCAGCCCTCCATTGAAAACGACAGACATGAAAAGTACCCAGGAAGGTAGCTGAGTACTAAAAAAGTACCATAAATTATATGTATGTATCGACAGGGTGACAGGAGGGTGACAAAACTGTCACTCTGCAGTTTATTACCCCTTACTACTTACATGTCAAGCCAACTCATAATGGTCTGTACCTTAATTACAGCTCCTACTCCCCAGAAGTATATAAGAATTCAATTGTAAAAACACTCATATATAGGGCTTATAAATTGTGCTCGGATTGGGAATTATTTGATGTTGAAGTTAAAAAAATTAAACAGAACCTGATCAACTGTAATCACCCTTTAAATTTAACGGAAAAAATAATAAACAAAACCATCAACAAACTCAATAAAAGACAGGACAATGCGAATAATATCTCTGAAAGCATTAAATTTTATTTTAAAACTTCAAATGCAAAAGACTTCGTTAAAGAGGAAAACTGCCTACGCTGTATTATTAACACCCACATTTAAATCTACATGTAACATAAAGATCACAGTTAAACTATACCACAAAACAAGAAAACTTTTTCCTGCTTCTCTACTAAGAATACCCTTTCATTTAATCACCATGTAGTGTACCAATTCGCATGTCCAGAGTCTGACTGGTCGTCGACGTATTGGTTACACGACTAATAGATTAACAGATAGGGGATACTAGCACCGCTTTAAACCTAGTAAAATATACGAACATTTATTCACTGAACATAACAAAACAACTGTACCTGATATTTCAAAGTCATTCAAAATTTTACACTCCTCATGCGAAGCGCAAAAACTGAAAATAGCTGAGGCTTCTTACATAAAACATCTAAAACCAGAGATTAACATAAAGTTCAACGTATTGTCACTTAAATTAAATATAATATGAAATGCTAAATTTAAAATCTAATTTGTAATTTAAATTTTTTAAATCTTGTGTTAAATAATTAATTCAGTTGTTACAATCGAAACTCTAAAAATGTACGGTCGGAAACTAATAAATATAAATATGCCTCATACTTTCTTTGCAAATTATTTTCTAGAGTAGTAAGTATTAAAAAAATTAAATGAAAACCAGAAGAAATGTTTAGTGAATTGGAAGTTAAAAGTAAAACTTTTATTATTATTATTATTATTATTATTATTATTATTATTATTATTATTATTATTATTATTATTATTATTATTATTATTATTATTATTATTATTATTATTATTTTATTACTATTATTATTTTTATTATTTTTATTTTATTTTATTATTATTATTATTATTATTTTTTTTATTTATTTTTAAAATTATTTTTTTTTAAATTTATAATTATTATTATTATTATTATTATTATTATTATTATTATTATTATTATTATTATTATTATTATTATTATTATTATTATTATTATTATTATTATTATTATTCTTATTATTTTATTATTACTCTCGTTACCAGTATTATTTAAACACTACATTTTTCGTCAAATAAAATTTTATAATCATCTAGTTGATCAATATAAAGAGAAGGCGAGGAAGGGAGTTTAGGGGAGAGAGAGAGAGAGAGAGAGAGAGAGAGAGAGAGAGAGAGAGAGAGAGAGAGAGAGAGAGAGAGAGAGAGAGAGAGAGAGAGAGAGAGAGAGAGAGAGAGAGAGAGAGAGAGAGAGAGAGAGAGAGAGAGAGTTAAATTTACATAATCTAAATAGTTTGCTATGAGCAGCGCTTCAGAGTCATTTCCTTCAATGACTTCACAAGATAAACCAGTATTGGTATCTATTATTATATTTCTGCTAAAATCTAATAAAAATTCGTATTTTGTAAAAGATATATCCATAATATGTTTTCAATTACATTAGCTATTAAAAATTGATGTTCATATTCCCTTTTTAACAGAAATTTAGTTTTTTATTATAGATTCATAAATGTAAATCTTGCTTCCATTAGCTGCTGTAGGAAAGCCAATAGGATCTTTTTTTCCTCTGCAGGGGCCTTTTATTAAAGAAAATGAACCGGTATCGAGGATAAATAATTTCTCAGAATTATCATCATAGATACGTAAGAGACGATTAAACTTTATGGAATTGCATGCATTGAGGCTTTAAATATTTAACAATTTTGGAAACTCTGCACCATTGTAAGAATCTGCATTTTCAACCAGCATCTCAGTATTTTAGCTAGGAGCTTTAGGTTCCACCGCAATATCTGTCTTTCCACTAACTTGATAATGCATGTCCTTCCCCTTAACACTATTACCCGAGGAACACAATTATAAAATTATACCAAAATTTTTACTGTTAACCTGTTAATTATTGTTAGAGTTTAGTCGGGGATAGCTTTCCTCCTTTTGTCGTTCTATTATTTGAAAATTATTTTTGCACTTACAAATTTTTCGAGTTACCACAGGGTTAAATCGTACTTATTTTGCACAGGAGAGTAACTCCACCCCTTATTTAGTTTAGCTGTGACGGTAGGGAAAGTGTTCCTGTAGAGGTTGTTGAAATCGCTAAGATGGGGCTGGTGCCGTCATATGTGTCATTTTACAGGTGCCTCCTTTACACCTGCCAGCTCTTTCACGAAAGTGAAATGGTAATAGCACAGTGCTCTATCCTTCATAAATCTTGAGGGTGACCACAGTAGTAATGATCAGTAACCCTCGAGGCCAGATATGCACCGTATTGTAGCCCTATCTGGCAACCATAGCCTTTTTTAATCTTTTTTTAGCATTTTAATGTTATATTTAGCATTTTCCAGCCTTATTTACTATGATGTCATTATTCTCTGCCCTTCACCCCCTTTGAAATAGCTCCTTATGGCTCCCTATTTAACATCTTTTAGCTCCTTATTATTTTGGAATACTTAGTATTTTGTTATTTCGTTGGAATACATATACGCGGCATACATGTATACTTAATTACGTACATGATGTGCGTGATTTGTTTTTGTTGTTGCTTTTGTTTTTTGAGGAGGTCGTGCGTGCGGAAACAGAACCCACACACTCACACAGACACACACACAGTCCACCCTGACAGGTAATTAGTGAAATTATTATATATATATATATATATATATATATATTATATATATATATATATATATTATATATATAAATATATATATATAAATATATATATAGTATTATAATATATAAGACTCATATATTGTTATTATATATTATATATTATATATATATTATATACATATATAATTTTAATTTAAAAATATTTATTTATTTAAAATTTTGTACGAAATCGGTCTCGAAGCCAAGCCCGTCCGCATATATATCGTCAACACTTCACCACCAGACACACACACGACACACACACCACACACCACACACACACAAACACACACAACACACACTACCCTTGGAATGATCTTGCTTTGTAACTCGGGGGATGCCTCGGTCAACGCTGAAAAGGTGGGGGCCGTATACCGATGGGATGAACAGGTTCATTCCATCTTCATTAAATCATTTTCTCTAAAATCATGGGTCTGTGGAGCTTGTTCTCGCCCATTCAGGAGAGAGAGACATTGCGGTATCGGGCATCGGAAACACTCTCTTTCTCTATCTGACTCTACTAATTTTATTCTGCCGGAATCGTTGCAGGGAAAGAAAGTGCGACAACTCGCTTGGCTCTATTATTGGATAAAAATTCTGGGCCCTTTGCCAAAAACATTCAACTCAACTTTTGTAAATCGCCTTTCCTCCCCTTATTTCGCTCTGACTGGTTCTGTTCTAACTCTCCTTCTGAAAAGGTCAATCTTCGGCCTCCTTTTTTTTCATCTAATTATACCCTGGAAACGATTCTGGCAATGCTCCTCCTCCTACTCTCTCCCTCAGGCTCCATGTTCTTAAATCGTGTGCATGGGTACCTGACGATCTATAACGCCAGGAAGGCTAGTGGCCCGGATGGCATTCCTCCCCGTGTTTTGAGGAAGTGTGCTCCTGAGCTGGCGCCTGTCCTCGTTCAACTCTACTCTCTATGTCTTAATACGTAATACTTTTCCTCAGTGCTGCGAAGCGCGCAAATGTCCAAAACCAATCCCGAAGAAAGTAGCCCGCTCTGATCCTTCAGAACTATCTGTCCCTATAGTTCACTTGAACTCTCTAAACCTTTGAAGCTCTTCTTAACTCTCATTTACTGGATCATCTGGAGTACTCATTCCCTTTTTTTAGAGATCATCATTATGGCTTTCGTCGCTCGACGTCGAACTTGGTGATACTTTCTTCTAACTTGATTTATGGCTTCTGCCCTTAAGGGCCATTGGGGGAGTCTTGCGTGGTGGCGCTTGACATACTCAAAGCATTTGACCGAGTTTGGCACGCGTCACTGGTCTCCAAGCTCCCTTCCTTTGGTTTTCCTCCTCATCTTTGCTTACTCTTGTCTATTTTTCTCTCCGCACGTCTATATCAGCAAGGAGCTCTATATCGTTGATGCGCGACCTCTTCTCCTTCTGTTAACTGTGGTGTTTCGAAAGGTTCTGTTCTATCCTACTTTATTCCTACTTTCATCAACGATCTCCTCAGCTGTATCCAACTCTGTTACTCTATGCCGATACTCCAACCCTCCTCTTCTACTTACACTTCAAATCTGCCCCCTCTTTTGCTTCTAGAGTTCCTGCTCGTTTCAGCTTTCCGATTCTATTCCGTCGGAATCTGGATGGGAATTTCAGGTGGGTTCCCGCAACTGTAATTCAAACTCGTTTAAAAACTCAAATTGATCTAATCTCCTGTCAAAACACCTCTCAACTGTCCTATTTCTTCGACGGCTCTAACGTCTCTCCTGTGAATAACATAAACATTCTGGTCTTACATAAACAATAAAAAAAAGTGTTTGGAAATCTCATATTCAATGGTTGCTTAAGAATGACCTGAAAGAACTGGAGTTCTGTAGTGGAGTTGCGGGCATTTTTTTTCCTCTGCACAGCTCCTCCAGTTATATAAGGCCTTATCGCCCTTGTAATGCGAGTCACTGTTTCACATTTGGGGAGGGGGGAGCCCGGCTACAACCATGTCTATTTAATAGGGTTGGTCTAAATTAAGATGCTAATGCAAGGTAAATTAGTTTCAATTAAGTGTTGACACTTTATCCCAGACTTCCTGGTGTTGCAGAATTTTCGTCTTTTCTATAGGTAACTACAGCGTAGATGCGGGGAGTTGGCGCTCGGGCATTCACAGACCATCCATATGCGTCGCCCTCGCATACAAGGGTGCCATGCTCTCGCATGAATTTTGCGTGAGTATTGAGAAACCAGACTTGTTCATTGTGGTGCCTCTTTCTTTCCAGCTACTTCTGTCTCTGTGAACTCTTGCTTTTCTGTTTTTCCACTATATTTATCTTCCTCTCTTTAAAGCCCACGTCTGCGCCAACCTGAGAGAATGCCTTTAGGCTTGGAGATTGGGTGGTTTTTTTTTTGTTTTATTTTCCGCCCCTTCCTTGAAAAGGGCTCAGCCCCTTGGGTGGTGGTTAAATTATAAAAAAAAAAAAACTCAACCCGTAGAGCTACGAGAGCTCAGATAACAGTTGGAAATTTCGTTGGGAATTTATATTATCGCTAAGCAATAAAACTGCGCTCATTTTGAACTTTTTTTTTCCCTTGAGTAATGAAAGCCCAAAATAAACTCTTTATGTATACGCTATATAAATATATAAATATAATATATATATATTATTAATATATATATATATAATATATATATATTATATATATATAATATATATTAATAATATACTATTATATATAATATATATAATATAAGTATATAGATATAATATATATATATATATATATATTATATATCTTACTATATATATAGTATATCAGAGGTGACTCAGGCAGCTCGGGCAGCTCGGGCTTAGCATGACTTATCATTATAAAGAAACATCGACCTTCCTTACAAATTTCGTCAAGTTACGATCAATTCTATTTTTGCGACAATTGTCATGATAAGAAGAAATTATTACATAATACATACAAAAAGATTATTTAAATTTAAACAAAAAGTGTAAGAAAATCATGGCCATTGAATAATGCTATTTTTCAATCAGTTAAAAGATGACAGCTCGGGCTTCTCCGAAGTAGTCGAGAGAAATTTTTACAGTATAATGACGAACACATTCGTGAATTAATTTTTTTAGAATTGTTTTCTTCCCTACTAGAAATCTAAAAAAGACCCTAGTTTTATTTGAAAAAAATTTAAAATAAATTTATTGTTCTTAATGCAAATTTCGGATAAAAATAATTGATATTTAAATTTAGCCTTTGCATCTTACCATAAATAATATACAAAATAAATAATAATTTTATAATTATAATCTTTAATAACTAAATAAAAATATAAGAATTAATATTAAATACTAAAAATGATTTAATATATAAATATTAATATAATAATAGTAATAATATATAACAATAAATAAAAATAATAATGAAAGAAAACAAACTCGGAAATCAATTTATATATGTATATGTATTATGTATGATACTCTCAGCATCATATACGTT
>JABUQX010051186.1:45000-50000 GCA_015478945.1 Trachelipus rathkii
GCTATGAGCTAAATATGCTCGTCAATGTTGTATTCCCATATCTTTCCAACGTAATTTCTCAGAGCGAACAAGATCTGCCATGATTGCTGTTCTTTCTATATCCCGTGCTGCTCTTTCCCCTAGTCTGGCTCTACAACTATTCTCAACCTTTTCTAGCATTCTCTCATATGTTTTTGGTTTTTGCCAGGTGGTTTCAACAAGGATTTTTCTCCTTAGTTTTTACGTCTCCCTGTATCCCCTTTTTCCCTTATCATATGACACTGTAATGACTTCCCCGATCCTTCTGGTACTTAACTCTCGTTCCAACACTTATTAAACAGTTTCAAATTTCTTCTTTCATTTTCTCTCCTCCTCTTTTACAATTCTCGGGTATCCCATCTTCACTCGGTGCCTTACCTTCTTTAATTGCCTTTCAGAGCTCCTCTGAATTCTTTCCAAGAGATCTCCTCCCTCCTCAATCTTCCTCTCACTCTACCTATCTCCTCTTCCCTCCCCCCCCCCTCCCCCCCCTGTTATTCAACATCGGCCAGTTCTCTGTTTTCCTCCGTCCATCCTTCTGTTTGTGTCTTTGATTTCACAAACTTCTCCTTGCTTATCCTTGTATGTTACATACTTTCCTCTTTGATCCTCTATATGTTTCTGCCAGTCTAAAAATCCTCTTCCTTTCTGCCCTCCCATCTTAAATCATTTCTTGCGCCTCTCTCTCTTTGCGGCCTCTTTTTTACTCTATCTTTTCACTCTCTCTGCATCATTTCTTGCCTCCACATACTGAGCCCTTGTTTGTACAGTTTTATTTTTCAGCCCCCTTCTCCTCAATACTGTTTTCCTCTTTATTGCTTGTTTCACTTCTTCTGTCCACCACTTCGTGTGTCCTTTCGTCGTTCCTAATACCCATATTTTGCCAAGGGTCTCCTCTGCTACCTTTCTTACCGTTTCTTGTGTCTTCTCCATCTCTTCTACTCCTTCTAATTGTTCTAAGCCCTCACTTATATTTACAATATATTCCCTTTTCTTATCACACTCCTTCAGTGATTCCAATTTAATCACGTTTCTCTTTTCTTTATTCTGCAGCTTTTCTGCCTTCACCACCAGGTCCATCACCAACAATCTATGATCCGAATCCATTGTTACACATTCCATATTAGCCTACTATCAGACGATATTATATGGTCTATAAAACATAACTGGTCGAATTCTCCTATGATGTTGTTCCATCTATACCATGTGAATATATGTGAGTCCCTCTGTTGGAAAAACCCATTTATGATCTTCATTCCCTTCCTCAGCCAGAAATCTATCAACATCTCTCCTTCGATATTCCTTATCTCCTCTCTATACTGTCCTACCATTCTCTCCACCTCATCTCTTCTCCTTCCCATTCTTGCATTGAAATCTCCAATCAGCAATAATACGTCTTCCTCTCTTCTTCCGTCCTCCACATTCACCTTCAGCATTTCCATGAACTGTCTTTTTTCCTTTTCCGGCTGTCCCTGTTGAGGCGAATAGACCTGATAGAAGTGGTATCTCTTTCCCTTGATTTTAAAGGTGCATCTTATAAGTCTTTCGTGTATGACTTCTATAGTCTGTATGAACGGTGACACCTTCGGCCCTACTTTGAAGCCTACTCCATGCTTCCTGATTCCCTCCTCTACCCCTTTATATATCAATACGTATCCTCCTCCCATATCTCTTCTTCTCTTTTCTCCTCTCATTCGCATCTCCGATATTCCCATCACGTGATCCTCCCCTCCTTCATCGTCTCCAGGATCTTCTTCTCATTTCCACCATACGTCGCAATATTAAGCGAAGCACATTAATTTATAAGCATTACTTCAGCTGCCAGGTCCAGAAATTGTTTCCGGTCTGTTACGTAAAGGCTGTCAACTTCCGAGGGCGGTCCTTGAGGATTGAAAGCGATTTTCATTTCGGGCAGTGCCTTGCTAGGCCTATTCTGCCCTAGCCAGAACTCCATTCGCTCAACCTAGGGTGCCCGACATATAACAAGGATGCCTCAAATATAACTTTTAGGTTTAAAATAATAATAATAATAATAATAATAATAATAATAATAATAATATAATAATAATAATAATAATAATAATATATAATAATAATAATAATAATAATAATAATAATAATAATAATAATAATAATTTATTTTATAAAATATATATATTAACAGTTAATAATAAGAAAAATAATATTATATAATAGTAATCATAATAATATAATATAATAATAATATATATAATAATAATAATATAATATAATAATATAATAATAATATAATAATAATAATAATAATAATAATAACTTAATAACGATAATAACTGGATGCTTATCGATAGATTATAAATGGATTTCAAATTTACCCTTAGGCGTAGAATCATTTATAGTATTATACCGTATATATATATTTATATATATAATATATATATATATATATATATATATATATATATATATATATATATGTATAATTATGTTATATTATATATATATATATATATATATTATATATATATACGTGCGTGTATGTGTGTTTTTGTGGGCAGCAAAGCCATTTTTAATGGTTTCAGAGTAGAAAATACAAGTTATTAGCCGACATGATTTTGAATTTTCAATAAAATCGTTAAATTTTGACGCTTTAGGTGTCAAATTAATAATTGATAAGATATATGTCACAATCTTTAAGGATATGGACCTCAAAATCATCACGAAATCCAAGTCAAATGTCGACATTACTCGGTAATTTTCTTTAAATCGTCAGATTTAGAAGCTTAAGATGCCAAATTATTGGTTTCTGAAAACTATAAAAAAATCCATGTCAATAGTCGACATGACTTTGGATTTTCGCTAAAATTGTTGCATTTTGACACTTTAGATGTCAAATTATGGGTTTCCAAGATAGGTTTACAGTCTTAGAAGTTATAGAACTCTAAACCATATGGAAATCCAAGTCAAGGGTCGAAATGCTTCAGGAATTTATTTAACTTGGATGGATTTAGGCACTTTATGTATTGAGTTAAGGGTGTCCAACATTGTTGAAACCGCTTTTGAGATCAGAATGACTAAAATCTGAGTTTTTTAGATGAGCTGAGGGGAAGCTGGAGTCGAGAAGGAGTCAAACCTTGAAATAAGCATATTATAAGCCAAGATGGGTGTCCTTATATTTGTTTTCAACGACTTACATTCCGATTTTGAGAGTTCCAGGACTTTCAAGGGTGTCTGTGAAACCCCTGGGAAGTCCCTAGGAAAAAAGATTGAATAAATTGTAGAGTACATAGCTGATGTTGGAGTCGGAGGCAGATCGACTTCTGCATGGAGTTAGATGGGAGATGAAGAAAGATAGGAGACTGAGTACTGCGGTGCTTTAATCAAAACTTGCATGCTGCTTGTCTAATGTATATTATATCAAACCTTGTACAGGGATACATACAGAGATACTATGCATAGAGTTCAACATTTTATTTATACTGAAACATTTTTATTTTATTTAGAGAAAACAAGTTTCATTATTAAAGTTTTTTAAAAACATTTTGTTTTAATAAAAAGTTTTTAAATTTTTAACAAAAACATGTTTTTATTGACACTAAAGCAGTAAATCAGTCGCGCAAATAGCCCCTCAGGCACCCCCCCCCCACCCATCCGGCTGTGCGTTACTGCTTCACAGCTTTACAGCTTTACTGCTCTATTGCTTCACATCCTGCTAGAACACACACTTTGTGGAAATAATTTCACGATAATAATAATAATAATAATAATAATAATAATAATAATAATAATAATAATAATAATAATAATAATAATAATAATAATAATAATAATAATAATAATAATATATATATATATATATATATATATATATATATTATATATAATATAATATATATATATATATATATATATATATATATATATATATATATAATAATATATATTATATATATATATATATATATATATATATATATATATATATATATATATATATATATATACAGATAGAGTAAATAAGATATATATATATTATATATATATATATATATATATAATATAATAATATATATATATATATATATATATATATATATATAATATATATATATATATATATATATATATATATAATTTATAGTATTATATATAATATATATAATATATATATATATTATATATATATAAGTACATAGCATATGAAGGAGTCCGTGCCAAAGATGGATTCGACCGACTCTGGATCGGAGTCAGAGTTGTGCTGTGCAGCACAGAAGTAAAACTGTAAAACCTGATTATGACTTGCATAATGTTTGTTACATCTAACATTATGCAAGAATGGAACCGGAGTGCGAATACTCCATGGTCTTACTCGTATAACAGCAATAGCGGGATTAGTAGTAGTAGTAGTAGTAGTAGTAGTAGTAGTAGTAGTAGTAGTAGTAGTAGTAGTAGTAGTAGTAGTTTCTAGTAGTAATAATAGTAGCAACAATAGTAACAGTAGTAGTAATAGTGGTAGTCAAAACTCCGATTGATTTTTATTATTAATTTAAAAATATGGATGTTCCATTTTCTTTTTAATCATTTTTTTTACAGATATAAACACCGTCACTCACGGGCAGAGCCCTAATCAAGGAAGAGGTGGACTCGTTTAACGTCAGAGCAGGACGAAGCCAAGCCCAAGGGGAAAATAGCTCACCCAACCAGTTGCGAACCTGGGACCCTCGCTTTGTTTGGCGAGTGCTCTAACACTGAGCTATCGGGCGTTTTTATAAAAAAAAAATATATAATACATAAAAAAATTAAAAATATATACACATATAAAAATATAAATATCACCATTAATACTATTATCATTATTACTATTTCCACTATCACCATCATTATCATTACCATCATTATTATCACTATTTTTATTATCAACATTATTTTCATTATCTTCAATATTATCACTATCACTATTATCATCATCGTTATTACCAATATTAATATTACATCATTATTTA
>JABUQX010051186.1:57500-70000 GCA_015478945.1 Trachelipus rathkii
CCACAACCCTATTCTAGAGTATTAAAGCTACCGGTTCGAGTGTGAAAATATTGTTTCACATTTAAAGTTTTCGAAAGTATAGAGTCTAGGTCATTTTATCATGATATTTGTCCACATATATCAATTTTCTATATTATTTTTTATGCATAACACTGGCCAACAAAGATTTTGCGGCAAAACATTTGAAGGTCATTTTATAGGTAACTTGTTGCCCTGATTTCGAATATGACCTCCGTTTTCCTAGATTGGCTCTAGTTTTTGAGATACAGGGTGGTCACAAAAATACATTAATAACAACAATTTATGTTAGGTTGTAACGTAATTCACAATAAAAAACACGAAAGATATATAGCAAATTGTTAATGAGTAAGTAAATAAAATGCTAATAGGTCAAAACATTCAATTCAGTACAATGAAATCACAATTAATGCATTACAAATCGCTGTCTATATGATTGTCTTCTGTGTGCAGAATGTGGACAATCACGTTGAAGGCTCCAACAATAGTCTGCCATCATGTGTGTATCCCATCTTCCTTGGTATCTTTCTTCCATCACTTTGATATCTTGATGGAACCTCTCCCCTTGTTCCTCACTATAACATCCTAGATTATCCGGAAACCTATCTAAGTGACTATGTAGAAGTGAACTTTTTATGCTCATATTAGCATTCAATTTTTTAAAGTCTGAAAGCATTTTCTGTACGAGTTCTATCTACATAGTTGGCAGATTTATGGTTGCCCAAAAAGTTCTGAACAACCAAGACAAAAACTTTTCCAGGCAGATGCTTCAATATCAGTCATGGAATTTATGAAATTGTCATCCTTGATGATTTGGCGAATTTGAGGGCCGCTAAAGATTTCAGCTTTGAGTTTCTCCATACTCAACCCTGGAAAAAATCTGCAAATTTATTTGAAACATTCACCATCTTGGTCTAGGGCCCTAACAAATTGCTTCATCAGTCCTAGTTTGAATGTGGAGTGGTGGGAAATAATTTTTCCCCTGTCGTCTAGTTCTTTCGTTAATTGATTTTATTTGAAATGCACCTACAGTCCATATATTTTCCCTAGCAGGCCATGCAACTTTTTCCCAGTGGTCCTCTTTAGCCCTACTTATCCCACAAGCATATGAAACAAGGGTACTTAGTATATCCGTTTTGCTGCCCAAAGTAAGATGTTGGCCAGTCTTCAAATCAACGCATGTATATCATTTTCTAATATTAATTTTTTAATTGCATAACACTGGCCCAAAAAGGATTTTGGCCGGCAAAACATTTGAAAGTCATTTAATAGGTAACTTGTTGCCCTGATTCCGAATATGACCCCCGTTTTCCTAGATTGCCTCTAGTTTTTGAGATACAGGGTGTCACAAAATAATTACGGTTGTAACGTAATTCCAATAAAAAACACGCAGATATATAGGCAAAATTGTTAATGAGTAAGTAAATAAAAAGCTAATATAGGTCAAAACATTCAATTCAGTACAATGAAATCACAATTAATGCATTACAAATCGCTGTCTATATGATTGTCTTCTGTTTGCAGAATGTGGACAATCACGTTGAAGGCTCCAACAATAGTCTGTCATCATGTGTGTATCCCATCTTCCTTGGTATCTTTCTTCCATCACTTTGATATCTTGATGGAACCTCTCCCTTGTTCCTCACTATAACATCCTAGATTATCCGGAAACCGATCTAAGTGACTATGTAGAAAGTGAACTTTTATGCTCATATTAGCATTCAAATTTCATTATATCTAATGAACACTGGTGTTCATTATATCTAAGCTTCTGCAAGATCATTCTTATATTTTCATATTGCTCTTTCAGTTTTGTTGAGTGACCTATTGAAATCGATGCATAACTATTGCCATTGTACTAAAACACACTTTTCAAGCTTCGTTGAACTATCCATAAACAATCGCCAATCTTCTTGTCGGTATTTAGGTAACCCCATTTGGAGTAGGAGTCCAGAGATGTTCCTACAGTATACTAGGTCTTCTTCTTCAATGAAATATGGAAAAAGTACTACCTCTCTTGTCCGAAAAAATGTTATTTTACATTCGGCCTTGAGACAGTTCTTTTCACTTAGTCTAGATGCTAAAAGCTCAGAATCTTGCTGGGAGAGACTTAACTCTCGTACTAACTCATTGATCTCTTCCTGGGAGAACTGTTGCTGTGTAGAAGTACTTTCTTCATATTCACTACCACTATCTGCACGTGTGTACACCAAATCCTGGATATCTTCTTCATCAGACAATGCTAGGTCTAGGAGTGTAGTGAACACTGGGATGGGGACATCGTCAGAGTGTGGTACAGGTCGCCTTGCTGATTCCAAATCCGGATACTCAAATTTATGTTTCTTGTAACGATTGATAACCTTTCACATTAACCAAACATAAATACAGTCACTGTGTGATTCTTTGGCTCCCGCCATACCATAAGCACACAGCAAATTTTAAACCTTTTCTTCGTCCATTTTTCCCACTGACGTAGATTTTCGACACACGGGTTTTACAGACCATATGGGAGCCCAAGACTTATCTTGTCTCCGAGTTTCATTCCAAAGTATGCCAGATATGCTTGCTTCACAAAGTTAGTAATATTTCTTCTTTGGTTCTCCTGGCAAGATTCACCACAGATGTAGCAGAATACATTGGGGTTATTCAAACAGGCTCTTCGTGAAGTACTCATAGTGTTCTGAAAATAGAAAAAAATAAAGTATATATAAAGGTAAGCCCCTTAAAAAGAAATAAAACGATATTACTGTAAAATATGCATTAAAAAAGATATTTGTATAGGAGTAAATCTGGAACACCCTGTATCTCAAGAACTAGAGCCAATCTTGTTGAAAACTAATGTCATTTCTGAAATCAGCACACCCGATATACTATAAATTCGATAAAATATCCTTGACAGCAAAAAAAAATTTTTTTTCTTTGTTGGCCAGTGAAATCATAACTGAGTAAATGACAAATCAATTACTGAATTTTGTTAAGAAAGACATTTGAAGAAGTAGAAAGTTCCGGTTAGCTCCGGCCGGAACCGGAACTTTAAAAAGTCGAGGTTCCGGTACATCCCTAATATATATATATATATATATATATATATATATATATATATATATATATATATATATATAGTATATATATATATATATATATATACAAAGATATATATATATATAAATATATATCACTATAATATATATATATATATATATATATATATATATATATATATATATATATATATATATATATATATATATATATATATATATATATATATTATATATTTATATATATATATATATATATATATATATATATATATATATATATATATATATATTACGTAGAAACTTTAAAAAGCATGTGACTTTTATTATATAAGTTCTATTATTTGATACGTTTTACTTTAAAAACAATGCAATGCTGCCAAATTACCGGTACATGCGCTATTGTCAAATTTCACTAAAATAGAATAAAACGCTATCACGAGCAAGGATACGCTATTATATATCCATGTAACATACCAATACCTGACCTAACCTAATAACGTAAATTAGTATAACATATCGTATCTAACATATGAACCTATGAATAATTACCAATGTCTCTCAAGTACCCTATAAATCAATACTATTAACATAAAATACATTCCTAATGTAGCAAATAACTTAACATGTAAACCTTTAATCGCCATAATCTACCAAGACTGAGCATTACCAACATATCTAACATACTAAACTATGAATATTTGCTAACATTAACAAAGTGGTAAAACCTATCAAAGATACTAACACTTAGAACCACGAATAAGACACTAACATTGGAACTATGAATAAGTTCTCTACCTAACTATCATTATGTAGCAAAACTTAACCTACCCCTACTTTTTCCTATTATATCATCAGCAACTAACGTAGTAATATCTAACAAAACCATTAACAAAGTGTCCATCCTATCAAAGAAACAAACATTTTGAACTACGAATTGATGATACCATTATCAAAGTGTCTAGCCTATCAAATATAACATCATTTTGAACTATAGGTAAATGTGGTCATTAACAAAATTCTCTACCAAATGTAACATTACCCCGCAAAACTTAACCTAAGCCTGCGTTTCTAACATATCATCAGCAGCTAACATAGTAATATCTGACAAAACTTGACAAGTATAACCAAACATATCTAAACCTATTAAGCTATGAATAAGTGTAAAATTAGAAATATATAATAATATAAAGATATATTATACGCTGCCAGCTACTACTACTATACAATCTCTTACTAATACTATATTAGAATATATATATAAATATATATATATAATTATAATAATTATATATATATATATCTTATTTTCTTTTTTGTTACGTAGGTTGTATAATGGCGGACAAGGCATCGAAAAAAAAAAGCTAGAAAAATCAAAACGAAAAAAGAACACCTGAACCGCCCTCTGTACCATATAATAGCAACCGCGGCAGTCAGAAAATCCCCTAAGCTTCCGGAACGCACGAGTCCTCAATGGTAAATTCAGGTAGGCATCCCTGCCCAGTTTTGGCCACTACCATAACCCCCTTATAAACCCGTCATCTCCTCCTATCTGCTCTTCTTCTCGCCTCTGCCAAACCAACATTCTCTCTCAAAGCATCCTTACGACCATCCACTATTATTCAGATCTCCACCTTCGGTTCCCAAGCACATACTACTATACATCCTCTAACAACGACTATCATTTCCGTTCACATACCTAAACCATCTCAACGTACTTCATCTCTCACTTGACCCTTCTTCACACCACACAACTCATCTTGATACGTTCATTCTTCATTTTACAATTTCACACCAAAAAAAAAAAACCTATACGAGTACTCCCTAAGGTTGTCCATCTGAAAGATTTGAACTAAATTATACTCTTATTCAGACCATAATTAACCAACACACAAGTAAACAACAATACCCCAGGAAGACCCTAGCGCACTCGAGAGACTAGTCGCCTTTACATAGACCAACATTTAATGCAAATCACCACCTTCCTGCATGCACTTGAACTTCCTACTACACCGCATCAATCCGTTCTCTCACCAACCATCCCTCAAAATTTAAAAACTCAACACTTGTTTCCAGCGTCACAATCTACACAAACTCACACTGAGGACTGCCCGCAATCACACCATAAACCTTACTCTTACTACTTTACTCAACTCTCTTTTACACACCTGCAATCTCTCTACCAAATCCTCTCAAATCTTTTCAGGATCGCCACATCAAAACCAAACAACGCATATAATAGGGTTTAGGCCCTTCCACCACACCATTCTCCATCATCAAACACTGCATCCCTGCACCTCTGACTCATTCTTTTCATATCCCATCATAATGCAAATGAATACCAAGGGTAAGAGTATACACAGCCTCGGCTCACTCCAACTATAATGATTAAACCAATCATTTTGACACCATTAATCTACACACCTTCACTACGCAAAACATACTTTGATTCCATTCAGATCCACACGAACACCATATTTAATAACACTTGCATAAGCTTCCCCTAAAATCTATCAACGTCTTTCAATATCAGAAAACCTAAATACAATTGATCTGTCTTCTCCCGCTCTCCTCATCAATTGTTCAATTAAAATTTGGATCCACACATCCCGTAGCCACTCGCTTACACACCTGTTCTTCCCAATTCAACGTCCTTCATCACTCACGCACTCTTTTCGACTAAAATACCAGCATATAATATCTTTCCTGCAACACTCAAAAACTAATCCCTATAATTCCTCACCATATTTCCCCTCTCTTACCCTTAAATAAGGGTACTATTACTGTCTCCTCCAATGTCCTTCGGAACTATCCCTCCATAAAGCGCTTATTAACAACTCAATTCCAATCAATCACCGAGTTCTCAAGGGATTTACTATATCTCATTTCATTTTTTTCATTTTCAACCCCAACCTCACGGGTACAGCCTATTCAGTGGAGGGGTTGCAACCAAATTTCTATCCTAGCCAAATTACGCAGATGAGACGACAGACTAGATTTAAAGGAGTGAATAAAATTCCAGCGGAAACACAATATGAAGGAGTCCACAAAAAGAGTATTTAGTGAGTGGGGCTTGGATTGGAGAGGAAGGTGATACGGAAGGGACGTAGTAAATAAAGTGGAGAGTTAATGAACAAAAAAAGGATAAGGAGAAGAGCGCTCGCTACTAATCTTGAATGTGAACAAGTGAACTCGAACAAATCTGGGGGCAATAAGGAAGTTGCATGTTAAATGCAAAGGAGTGTGATTGCTAAAGTAGGAATAAGAAGTAACGTGAAGTGAATGAAGAGTGAGAACAGCTTCTAAAGGGTAAAAAAGAAGCGTGGAATGTACTAAAGGCTAATGATGAAGTCTCAAAAGAAAAGATGCTTGAATTATATAAAAGTAGAAAAAAGAAATACTAAAGAGTGCATACGACGAGAAAAAATATAAATGAGGTAAATGAAGAATGGACTTACAAGGGAATAGGAAGCTCTTCGGAAGGAAGCGCGAAAGGTTAAGAATAAGAAAAAGAGGGAATCTGCTTAGAAAAATGAATGGGGATGGTGCTCTGTAACTGAGACATGAGAGAGTCGGAAGAACACTTCGAAAATCTGCACAAAATAAAATAAATGGAAGGTGATAGTGAATGGTGTGGGTTTGATGGTGCAAGAAATAAGTATTTTGGGATGAGGTATTAGTAATGAGGAGGAGGTAATGGGTAGAGGAGAAAGTTGAAGAATGGTAAAATCGCAGGAAAATAGATGAAATTACTGGTAAATGATCAAGAACGGATTAGTTGGATTGATTGGATTGGAATTGTAATAATCTTGGAAGGTATAGTTCCAAGGATTGGAAGAGCGTAATAGACCTTATATAAGTAATGAAAAAAGGGACAATATAGGGAATAATATGAGTGTTGAGGGAAGGTATATGCTGGATTTGGTCGAAAGAGTGCGTCGAGTGACTGAAACTGATTGGTGAAGACAAAGTGCGTAGCGATGTAGAGATGCTGTGGATCAAATCTTCACGTTAAAACAAATATTGAGAAAATGAGGAGAAGAAAATAAATGTTTTTATGGTTTATAAATTATAGTAGCAGATGATTAATAGGGAAGCACTATGGCAGTGTTAGTGATATGTTGGTGTTGGTGTAGGCTTCTGAATGATATCAAAAGTATGTAAGTACTACTAGTGAAGCGGGTGATCTTTAAAATGAGAATTGATTTTAGATTTAAACAGGTGAAAGTAGTAGGTTATGTACTCTGGTATTCATGTATATGGATGGGTTATGAAAGAATCCAGGTTGGGATGCAGAAACTGTGATAGAAGATGGAGAATGGAATGAAGGGAGGTCCACCTATTATTATGCGGAGATGTGGTTCTGTTGGCAATCGGAAAAAGTTTGAGAGATTGTAGAGAGATTGGCAGGTGTGTAAAAGAAGGGGCTTGAAAGTAAACGTATAAATAAGTTAGGTTGTGAGTGAGGACAGCCTCAGTGGAAAGTTATATGATGTGACACGCTTGAACAATGCTGAGTTTAATATTTAGGGTATGTGTGGATGAGAAGGGAACGGAGACGGTAGTAGGAAAGTTGTGAATGCAGGAAGTGCTGGTAAATTAAAATTTGGGAATTAAGGGCAATCTAAGTGTGCTAGGATCTTATGGTATTTGTTATCTGTGTATTGTTTAGAAATGAACTATAATGTCTGGAATAAGAATGTAAATCTAAAGTCAATGTTCAGATAGACAATCTAGGGGTGTGCTAGGTGTTGGAGAATGGATAAAAGAGAATGACCGTATTCAGAAGTGTTTGGTGGAGAAAGGGTAAGAGGAGAATAAATTGAAATATCGTTGCAATGTTGGTCACGTATGGAAAGGATAATGATATCGCTTGGTAAGCGGATGAATAAGGCGAGAGTTGGAACCGACCGGCGGAGACCGAAAAAAAGCTGGATTGAATCAGTAAAGGAATGTCTTCAGGAAAAATGTGAGTTTGGAGAGGCAAAGAAGGTTAACAGGAGTGAATCGGGAAAGATTGTATGGGTCTGGTTGTGGCCTACCTTGCCAAAGATAAAACCTTTACATGACGATCTACCATATGGAAGTCCATCGCTGTTCCATAAGCTCTAGGGTAATTATTCTGACTGCGGACGAGTTCTGCACTAATAATGGTACAGAGGGGCGGTAAGCGCCTGGGCTTTCTTTCGACTTTTGTCATTTCTTTCAACTCTTTCCCTTTCTGAGCAGTAACGACTTACTCCATTCTTGGGAAATAAAGAAGATGAAGAAGAAGAAATATATATAATATAAATAATTTTATACTATATTATATATAATATATATAATATATATATATTATTAAAAATATATTATATATATTATAATAAATATAATAATATATATAACTCAAATCTTAACATTTAGTTTTGAATTGAGAAAATGGAGGAGAAGAAGAAAATATATTTAGGGTTTTATGGATTTACAAAGGCGTGATAGTAGAGTAATAGGAACTTATGGCAGTATTAGTGGCTATATGGTGTTGGTGTCAGGCCTGAATGGGAATCAAAAGTATTATGAACGATATAACAATCGTTAAGAATAATGGTGTCCAGTGATATGGTTAGGATAATAGTGAGTGAGACAAGGTTGTGTTTCTCCTGGTTATCCAAATGTATATGATGGGTTAAAAGAATCGAGTGGGGATGGCAGAACTGTGTAGAATGAGACATGATGAGGTGCCCCTACTATTATATGCGGATGAGTTGGTTTTGTTGGCGAATCTGAAGAGAGATTGAGAGGATTGGTAGAGAGATTGGCAGGGTGTGTAAAAGAGGTTTGAAAGTAATGGTTATAGAGTTATGGTTGTTATTGAGGACAGTCCTCAGTGTTAAGTAGTTTGATGTAGCAGCCTGAGCAGTCCTGAGTTTAAATATTAGTATGATGTTGGATGAAGAAGGAACGGATATGCTGAGTGTAGTAGAAAGGTGTGAAGCAGGAAGGTTCGGGCAATTAAATCGGTGAATGTAAAGGACTAAGTCCTGAGTGCGGTACATCTTACATGAGGATGTTGTTCTGTGTTAGATCAGTAAGTAGTGTGACTATGGTCTGAAAGAAATAAATAGATCTAAAGTTTAATGTGTTCAGATGGACAATCTAGGTGTGCTAGGTTCAGATGAATAAAATGATGCATGAACGTATTAGAGAGTTTGTGTGGTGTAAAGGGGTAAAGTAAAATAAATGAAAGTATGTTGAATGGTTTTGTCACGTGGAAAGGATGAATGAAGTCGGCCTTGTTAAGCGATGTATAGGTGGAGAGTGTGTGTAACCGACCGCGGAGACGAAGAAGAAAGTGGTATTGATCGTGAAGGAATGTTGAAAAGAATGTGATTTGGCAGAAGGCTGAATAAAGGTGCATGATAGAGAATGGCGGGGTTGTATGGTTGTTGCCCACCTGGCCCAAGGGATGACCCTACATTGACGATATGAGTGAGGGTCCGTCCGGGCCCATGAAGCTTTAAGGTGATTTCTTCTGTGACGAGCTTCAAATTATGGTACAGCCAGGGGAGTTAAGTGGCTTCTTTTACGACATTGTCATACTCCCTACTGCCTTCTTTTCCGATGCTTGTAGCGTCTCCTTACTCCCAATCGTGGGAAAATAAGGTAGGTTAAAGAAAAAAAGAAAATATATATATATAATATATATATATACTATATAAGTATATATAAATAATATACTATTATATATAAATTATATATATATTTATAATATAAATATAATATATAAATTTATAAATAGATATAAAAATTAAATATAAGTTATCAATAATTGTTAATTAATATTGGTCATCTTCTTTTTAAGGTTCTTCTCGCTTCTTTTCATATTTTATTATTTACATAATTTATAATCTCTATAATTTTTGTCTCAAGGCGGTTTATATATTAATTAAAAGTAACACATTTCATCACAGATACTTTTAAAATCTTGAGGAATGATTATTAACTGTATATATATATATTAATGTTCTAATTTGTGAGGCACAGTACTTTCAACAACAGGAACAGCCTCAAGAATAGGCAATCAATTATAACATCGCTAATAAATATCTTATTAAAATTTGAAAAATTCTAAAAATATAATTTTATAATTTGTCACAGCGAGAATGTCAACCTTATCTCAAATACACAACCAATTAATATAAAAATAAGACATCACATTGGTCATGAAAAAATACTTTTTTCTCTTTCTTTTTCATTAACTACAAAAATGCAATAAAAAAATTGATTTCTGTTAAAATTCAGCAGTTTTAAAATAAGTAGAAGAAAAATAAGTTAATGAAGAAATATATCAACCTGCTTTTCCTTATATGTGTGTGATGCCCAATAGCAATTCCAAGTCCAAATTAATTTAATAAATTACCATTCACATTTCAAACTTTTTAAGCATAATTTATAATAACAGAATTAATAATGATTCTAGATTTTGAATAATAATAATAATAATAATAATAATAATAATAATAATAATAATAATAATAATAATAATAATAATAATAATAATAATAATAATAATATCAGGAAAAAAAAGTCAAATTTAATAAAGATGAACCCAGATATGCATTGTAAAATTCATTAGGCTAACACGTTTACTAGTTGTAATACTAAAATAATTATCATTAAAAAAATAAACTTATTATAAAATCAGAAACTTTCCTTCCATTCAACAATATAGAAACATATAAACATTCTTTTTTAAATACAAAATTGACTAATTAAAATGCGTACAATAGTTTCTATTGCACAAATATACCTAATATATATAATATATATATATATATATATATCATATATATATTATAATATTAGTATATATATATATAGTAGTATATTTATATATATATATATATAATATAGTATATATATTATAGTATATTATATATATATTAGATTTTACCAGTTTTATAAAATTCCACCGGCATATATAGATATATATTATATATATAATATATATTATATTATATATATATATATATTATATATATATATATATATATATATAGTATATATATATATATATATATATATATATATATATATATATATTATATATATATTATTGCTTTGGCCTTGTCTCGGAGATAAAATTAGAAGAATTAAAATTGTCAGATGTTTAAACTTTCAGCTCGAATCAAGAAATAATATTGTTACAAATTTTCATGCCGATTCAAATTGGTACGTTTTAGGTCCAAGAGGTTTTCCTATCCGATGTATGACTCAGCAATTCCATTGTTAGCAATATATATACTAGTATATCTATATATATATATTATACGTAGTTATAATATATATATATATAATATATATTATATAAATAGTTATATATATATATATATATATCATATTTACAAAATATCTTTTATTATAAAAATTTTAATATTTTTTATGTAAAAATTGTAAAAATAATCGGATGGAAATATTGGCTGAGCCCTTCTTGAAATAATAACCTGGCTATTTTATCTATTTTATTAGGATTCAGATATGAACATATATACCGCTGTAGTTACTCAGAATATATATAATATATATATATATATATATTATATATATTATATATATATTTATATATATATATAATATATATATTATATAATTATATATATATTTATTATATATAGTATATATAATTATAATTATTATATATTATATAATTATAAAGTTTTTTTTAATATATATACGTTATAATTTTACAGTAATGAAATTTGATTGCTCTCAATTATCACGTCAGGTTTTTGTACAAATTGTATGAACATTTTATGACGTTAAAAATTATAACAATATTAATAATAATAATAATAATAATAATAATAATAATAATAATAATAATAATAATAATAATAATAATAATAATATAATAATAATAATGAGGATCAATCATCAATAATAACTGTGTCTTCTCTTTTCCTTCGAGAAGTTTTTAATCTTTCACTTTTTAGATACTTCTTTTCACTTTCCTGATTATTTTTCAACTTTCTTTTTTGTGCTCGAGTGCGAGGGCCGCATGCTGATAAACTAGAAGGGGTAGGGTGTTGAGCGTGTTTTGTGTGTTCAGAAGTGTTTCCACCACTGCCTTTTGTGTTCTTGGGGTGAACAGAAGTGTTTCCTCTGATTTTAAATTTACTTCCAGGGACTGGGGTTAAATTAACCGCTAGAGGACTAGATACCTTTGGAACAGAGGATAGGGAGGTTGGAAGGGAAGAGGAGGTAGATGAACATGGAGAAGTAGATGGAGAAGAGGGTAAGGAAGAAAGGTATGCGTTGACTCTATCTTCTCCGAAATCAAACACACTTTTTTCTCTCTTTGGAGTTAAGCCAACTGACGAACCACTACATCTTTCCTTCTGTGGTGTGTTCATTGATGAGGTTCCTGATGAAAACGACGAGGCAGAAGACACAGAAGAAAAC
>JABUQX010051186.1:75000-77812 GCA_015478945.1 Trachelipus rathkii
AAAAGAGACTAAATCTTGAGTGCGCTATGGTTTTACATGAGGGTATGTTATTGCCGGTGTTAATGTATAGTAGTGAAACTATGGCTGGAATAAGAGGTACTAGATCTAGAATTGTAAATGTGTTTCCAGATGGACAAAATCTTTAAGGGGAGTGTTAGGTGTAGAAGAATTGATAAAATGAGGAATGAATGCATTAGGGAGTTGTGTGGTGTGAGGAAAGGAGTAAATGAGAGTACATTGAGATGGTTTGGTCCTGTGGAAAGGATGGGATGATAGTCGGTTGGTAAGTGGATGTATAGTGGTGGAGTGTGCTGGGAATCGAGCCGGCTGGGAGACCACGAAAAAAGTTTAAAGAGTTGATTGAGCCAGAATGCCTGAAGGAGAGGAATTGTGAATCAGTCCTTAGGAGGAGAAAAAAAGGTCTTAATGTGAGTGAATGAACGGGATTTGTGAGCTCATATGGTTGTGGGCCTCACAAATATGAATTCTATAATGAGAAATACCACATTGGGACGGTCCTCGCGGTCTTGCGAAGCATAGGGTGGCTTTCTTTTTTGTTTGCAACGAGCTCTCACTTTGAGGAATGGCTTTCCTTCACAAGTTCTTCAACTATTTTCTATTTCCGTTGTACGTTACGCTCCGTCATCCTATCTGGGAAAGGGAAAAAAAGAAGAAAAAAAAGAAGAAAGAAAAAAAGAAAAGAAAAAGAAAAAAGAAAAAGAAGAAGAAGAAGAAGAAGAAGAAGAAAGAAGAAGAAGAAGAAGAAGAAGAATATATATATCTATATATATATATATTATATATATATTATATATATTATATTATATATATATATATATATATAATATATATATTATATATATATATATATATATATAGTAATTATATATATAATATATATATATATATTATAATATATATTTAATATATAAAAAGAAAGAAAAAGAAAAAAGAAAGAAAAAGAAAGAAGAAGAAGAAATATATACTATATTATTATATTCATATATAGTATATATATATATTATATATATAATATATATATATAATATAATATATTATATATATATATAATAATATACTATAATCGTATATATTTATTAATAGTATATATATATATATATATATTGTAATATATATATATATTATATCTATATTGCTTTTTATATATATATATGATAATATTATTTTATATGTATATAAATATAGATTATATAATTATATTATTATATATATATAATATTTACTCTGGCTTTTAAGTCTTGTACAATTGGCTTTTATGCAAAATCTAAGCTGAAAAGCCAAGAACGCATAATACGTGCTGCCTCGGCTTCTGTGAATTTACTTTTGTTCTTATGCGGGTAAGAAGTTCTCCACCTTCTAAAAGTTCAGTTTATAATGTATGTATGAGTCCTAACGAAAAAAAATATATATATATAATATATTATATATATTATGATATATATATAGTCTATATTATAATATATATATATAATATTATATATATATATATATATATATATATATATATATTTATATATATATACTAAATATATATTATATATTAATAATTTATGGCTTACATTCAGTAGATTATTGTTAGTAACTTTCAACTAAAAGCATGTTCTGTTATTTTTGGGGGTGCTGTAGTTTGGCAAACCCTTTGATATATATATATATATAAATTATATATTATATATATATATAATATATATATAATATATATATATATATATAATTATTATATTAATATATATTAATATATATATATTTAATATATTTTATTAATATATATATATATCATCACCAACATTCTCTCAAATGACTGGGGGGTAAGGTGCGACACATGTACTGGAAACAGAAAGGTAGTAGAAGTTGAAAAGAAAGTCCAGTCTTAAAGCTCCTTTAATACCCTTTTAGTGAGAACTCACGCTGTCAGAAAAATCCCTTCGCAATCAGAAACCGCGATGGACTCTCACTATGGTTCTCGTCAATGTAGGGGTTCATCCCTTGTCAGATGGGCACAACATACTACCTCAACAAAACCCGACATTCACTTATTTCTGCACCTTTATTCTGCGCCTTGCAACTCACATTTCTCTCCTCAGACATTCTTTTACTGACTCAATCACTCTTTCTTTGATATCTAACAAAATTAATAGGGCATCACATTATGCATTGCTTTTAATCAACTGACTATCATCCATCCTTTCCACATGACTAAACCATCTCAATTACTTTCATTTATTCCTCTCATCTACTCCTTGCTTCACATCACACAACTCCTAATGCGTTCATTCCTCATTTTATCATCATTCTTCTGACACCTAACAAGCTCCTAAGAATGTCCATACTGAACAATTTGTATTTAGATACTACTTCTTATTCAGACCACATTTTCCTCCTATCATTAATTACAGTTAACAACATACCCCATGTAAGCTAGTGCACTCAAGACTTAGTCCCTTTACATCCACGAAGGATTTAATCCACCTCTCTACCATTCACAACTTTTCCTACTACATCTGCATCATCCGTTTCTTTTTCATCCTACATATATCTAAATATTTAAACTCACGACATTTGGTTCAGGTTTGCTCACATCCAGCATACATCACAGCGAAGACCTGTCCCTATCAGCCAAAATACTTACCTCTTATCTACACTTTACTTTTCAAAACCATCCTTTTACACAACGCCAAATCCTCAACCATGCTCTCAACTGTTCAGGTTCCCACAACAAAACGTCGAAATCATCCGCATATATTGGGAGGGAACCTCCACTCTCTGCCTTTCTATCATTCTACATACGTTC
>JABUQX010051187.1:10000-12500 GCA_015478945.1 Trachelipus rathkii
TTAATATGCGGTTTTTTGGCATTTTTCATTAATTTAATGATTTTTACACTAAAAATAGTTCATAACCATACTAATACAAATGTATAAAGTGCTATAATAATAATATTTTCATCGCGTCTCCAAATCATCCATCCATTCAAGTTATGATAATAATAATAATAATAATAATAATAATAATAATAATAATAATAATAATAATAATAATAATAATAATAATAATAATAATAATAATAATACAATTTATTATAAATATATATATATATATATATATATATATATATATATATATATATATATATATATATATATATATATATATATATATATATATATATAACTATATATATATATATATATATATATATATATATATATATATATATATATATAATATTGTATAATACAATTGTTTTTTTTATATAAAAAAGGTATTGTAATTTCCTTTGATTGTTAATTTTATTATGTCAACTAAGTTAACAATTTCTTTTAATAAATCTAATATAAATATATATATATATATATATATATATATATATATATATATATTATATATATATATATATATATATATATATATATATATAATATATATATATATATATAATAACTAACAACTTAATATATATATATATGGTCAACCTCTAGAAGAGCCACAATCCATATCTCCAAAGACTACAACAGCTACCGGGAAGGAGAACATTGGTGGAATGCTGATCAATTTTGGTGCGGAAAAAACCCTCAAAACTACAATAGCTAAGCGAAAAGAGATACATTTTTGGAATCCAGGTAAGAAATTTACTAAAGAATATGTTAAAAGATAACAAAAAAAATATTGCTTGTTAACTTAAATATAGTAATATGATTAGAGCCTATTTAGAGACCTTTTATTGGTTACTCGTTAGAAATAAAGACTTTCTATTAAATTTTGCTTCTTTTTTTTAAAGTATACCCCAAGGGTATACCGCACCGATGGCAGGAGTCCGGGTCTCTCGGCCTACTACGGGGTAGGACTAATTCCCCCTCCGGGAGGTCTCCGGAACCCCCGCTCTTTGGTATTTGGGTGTCGCGGGGTTCCTCCCTCCTACGGGGTATGGAAAACGTCCCCCTGTGTTCCCCGTCTCGGCTCGAGCCCCCTACATTGCCATGTAATACAAACACAAATAATATATATATATATATATATATATATATATATATATCTATATAACCATATAACATATATATATATACTATATATATATATATATATATCTCCCCCCCTCTACATATATATATATATATATATATATATATATATATATATATTTATATATATATATATATACTATATTCTTATACTATATATATATACTATGTCTCAGCACCCCCTCCAAAAAATAGCCAATTTTTATATTTAAATATATATATTTTCCTAACTAAAATTTTACAAGGATTCCAAAAATGTATTCCTTTTCCCTGTAGCTATTGTAGTTTTCGAGATATTTTTTTTTTTTTTTTTACATTTTCCTCGGTAAAATTTTGCCAGGATTCAAGCAATGTATTCCTTTTCCCGGTAGCTGTTGTAGTTTTTGAGATATGGATTGTGGCTCTTCTAGAGGCTGGCCTATATATATATATATATATATATATATATATATATATATATATATATATATATATATATATATATATATATATATATATATATATATATATATATATATATATATATAATATATATATATATATATATATATATATATATACTCTGCTATATATATATATAGGCCAGCGTCTGGATTAGCCGTCATATGTATCTTAAAAACTATTAATGCTACAGTAAAACGGAATACATTGGTGGAATGCTGGTCCAATGCTGGCCCAGAAAATGTAAAAAAAAAAAAAAAAAAAAAAAATCTCAAAAACTACAATAGCTACAGCGAAAAGGAATACATTTTTGGAATCCTCGTAAAATTTCACATAGGAAAATGTAAAAAATAAAAAAAATTGCTTTATACGGCACACTAGGGGCTCGAGCCGACAGGGGAACATAGGGAGATGTTTTCCATACCGTAGTGAGGGGCGGAGGGAACCCCCGCGACACCAAATACCAAGAGCGGGGTTCCGGGACCCTCCAGAGGAAATAATCCTGCCCGTAGTTCCCGGAGCAAGTTGACTCCTACCATACCGGGGCGGTAAACCCTTGGGTATTCTTTAGTAAAAAAAAAAAAAAATTTAATAGAAAGTCTTTATTTTAACGAGAAACCAATAAAAGGTCTCTAAATAGGCCTTCTAATCATATTACTATAATTATTAACAATAATTTTTTTATTTTTTTATTTTTTTTACATTTTCCTATCCAAAATTTTACGAGGATTCCAAAAATGTATAGCTTTAGACTAAAATATTTATTTTTCACGCATTTCTGTATTTTATTGTACTAGTATTCTTGCAATGTATTCCGTTTTATTGTAGCATTAATAGTTTTTAAGATACATGACGGCTAATCGACATGACTCAT
>JABUQX010051187.1:27500-54550 GCA_015478945.1 Trachelipus rathkii
AAAGAAATCTCATTTAAGACGTAATAAAAGTACACAAAATCGACTTATGAAACTTCACAAATTTAATTTAAGAATAAATAAAATCTCTTATTCTGATTTTTACCTTGGATCATAAAATGTATTTCTTAGTATTTGCCCCGGTTTAAAAAGGTTCATATATATATAATATATATATATATATATATATATATATATATATATATAATATATATATATATATATTATATAGATATTATAACATATATATATATATATATAGTATATATAATAATATATATATATATATAGATTATATATTAGAATATATATATATTATATTATATATATATATATTATATATATATATAAATTTATATAATATATATATATATATATACGTATATATATATATATTTATATATATATATATATAATAATATTATATAATAATATATATATAAATATATATATATAATATGATGAAGTCTTAAATAGAATGTCATTAAAAAAAATTAAAAAGTGTTCTTGATATATATATATATAACTATATATATATAATATATATATATATTATAATATATATATATATAGTATAATATATAATATATGGTCAGCATCCCGAAAAGACACGATGCATGTAACTAAAAAACATAGCAGCTACAGAAAATAAATATAATTTATTAATCAAGAGACATTTTACCCATGAAATTTAAATAAAAATAAAAAAACTAACGCTTTTAAAATTTAAAATATTCGAAAATGTTGGAAAACTTGTATAATTATTACCGTTTTTTGACATACGAAGGAGCTCGAGTACCCCGAGGGAGCGCGCAAAGGTGCCAAATGTGAATTTTTCTTTTTTAACTAAAGGATACCCCACGGTAAACAACAAAGATGGACAGATCGGGGTTTCTCGGCCTACCGTCGGCTCGAACCCCCCTAAAAAGAAATAAAAAGAAAAAATACATTTCTCAGAAGCAAAATATAAAACAAAACACTATTTGTAAACTCTTGCTCTCGTATTACCGCAGGAATGGAAGGTTGATCAGAGCGTACGCTTGCCACACCTAAGATTATACTAATATTTAAGTGTTATTGAATAAGATTTAGAATAAAATAAATTTTTTGTTTCATCGATGAAATTACTTGCTGAAATCAAAAAATGTTATTTATTTTCCTGTGACTTGTAAGTTTTAAAGTTAGCAGTAGGGCTTCGGATGCGGCCTATATATATGAACTATATATATCATAATAAATATAGTACTAGATAAATAAATAAACATATAAACATATATATATATATAATATATAATAAATAAATAGAAAAATTATATAATATATATATAGTATCTATCTAGAATGGTAATTATAATAGACTCGAGAAGAAGAGTAGCCTATTCAAGATGCCGCCATCATCTCAATGGGCGCCATATTGATTTCGCTCAACGATTGCTCTAGCTTTTCGATTATTATCACGATCGAAATATTATTTTTCCCGTTCTGTATGTTTGTGAAGAGGGAGACTAATACATGAATAAAATAGAAAAACTGTAAACTAATAACGTTATGATAATGTAAAGAGAAAAAGAGTCTTGCGATCTATATATATATATATATATATATATATATATATATATATATATATATATATATAATATATATAATATTATAGTATATATATATATATATATATATATATGATATATATATATATATATAATCATTCAGTAGATCTCACCAAAAAAGGTATATTATTAAAATTTTATTTTACCACTTTAGAAGATTTTTTTTTTTTTTTTAAACCAATCACATAAAATAAAGGTGCCAGCAAGCTTCAAACGGTGTTTAATAAGGAAGAAGATGTAACTAAAGAGAAATAATTTAAGTTAAATGCTTTGTAAACTTACTCATTAACATTCATAATGAATTATTTTATATTTAAATTTTTTTACTTGCATTGTTTTTTATATAAAAAAAACACGCATCTGCCACCATGAGCGTTTGTAGATTTTGTTTGATAACTCTACATTAGAAAAAAAAATATTACCTCTTTTTCCACAAAAAAAACTTACAGGGGGAAAAGATCCTACCTGAAGTCCGTATATAATATATAATATATATATATATATATATAATATATAAACAATATATAATATATATATAATAAGATAACTATAATAATATTAATATATATAACGTAATATATATATTAATAAGTATATATATAATGTAATAATATATAATATAATATAGTATATATATGACTAGTCATTATAGTTCAATCACGGTTTTATTTTAAGAAGTTAAAACACTAAAAATGATTATCTTTTAAAACGTTACTTCGCCCCCCTAGACTCTCATCTCCCTGTGGAAATACATATCATTAATCATCTTAATCTTTCATTGCTAAACAATTATTTAAATTCGCAAAATTACCTGACATTTGATAGATAAACAGCCTAAAAACTTGATATAGACAAGACAATCTTCAGCCGGTAAACCATAATTGTTACGATGAGTCATCCATGTCAGTCACAATCAGGACATCAAGATAACACATATTTAAACTCTTCACTAAAGCATATCTAATTTTGTTTTTTCAGACAACAGCATATCACCTATCCTATTAGAACTATAGAGACAGCCATTACTCCTAAGTTATATTAAGGATTCGGGGGCATTCTTAGATATAACTTGAAAGCTTAAAGGAGGTAGAACTTAGTCAAATACATGACAAGTTATTTTAAGTCTTTCAAGACTACTGATTATATTATTATTATTATATTATTATTATTATTATTATTATATTATTATTATATTATATTATTATTATTATTATTAATAATAAGTTGTAAGGAGGTAAGCTTTAGTCACATACATAAGCTATTTTAAGTCTTTCAAGACCACTGATAATATTATTATTATTATTATTATTATTATTATTATTATTATATTATTATTAGATTATTATATATATTTTTATTATTTAATTATTAGTAGAAGCTATTATTAGTATTTGTAGAGTATAGTAGTAGTAGTAGTAGTAGTAGTAGTAGTAGTAGTAGTATTTATATTATTATTATTATTATTATTATTATTATTATTATTATTATTATTATTATTATTATTATTATTATTATTATTATTATTATTATTATTATTATTATTATTATTAATCATTTTATCACATTATTATATTATATTATATATTATTATTATTTATTATTATATTATTCCTGCCCAACTTACTTTGTTTATCTAATTTTCAAAATAATCAGAATCGAAGAAGTAGAACACTACGAAATAGGTCGCATATTAATCCCTCTTTTTTAAAATTAGAAAAAGCTAGACAAGCAGCTATCTATACAGGTGCTAAACTTTATAACGAATTACCGTATAATTTAAAAAATGAAGAATCCTTAAATGCATTTACATTTAAAGTGAAAACACGTTATATTGATAAGTACTATTTATTATTATTATTATATTATATTATTATATATTAATTATCTATTATTATTATTATTATTATTATATTATTATTATTATTATTATATTATTATTATGACTGTGATTATAATGTATTAAACTTGTTATTGAAAATATTGTATTATGCAGTATTTCTTTAATTTTAACGATATTTATTATGAATATTTATTAATTGATAATATTATTATATTATTAATCTAAAAAATTATTACAAATTATTATATATTATTATTATTATTATTATTATTATTATTATTATTATTATTATTATTATTATTATTATTATTATTATTATTATTATTATTATTATTATATATTATTATCACATCTGAAACAAGTGAGTACATCAGTGAGTTACTGACCAAGGTATATTTCAAGTTTTTAACGATAAGGCTAAAGTAAACAGTGTTTATAGAAAATAACAATTTTAAGAAATTTTGTCGGCTGCTAAATATACGATCATATATAATTATTATTATATTATTATTATATTATTATTATTATTATTATTATTATTAATTATTATATTAAGTATTATATTATATATTATTATATTACATTATTATTTCTTTTCTTATCTTTTCTTTTCTTTTTCCTTTTATTATTATTATAAGATTATATTATACTAATATCCTTAAATTAATAAACAGGGAAAAATAAATTCTTACAAATAAATTAGTAATTATTATTATTATTATTATTATTATTATTATATATTATGTACTAATTATTATTATTATTATTATTATGTTTAAACAGTCCTTGTATAATGGAAATTTATATATTATTATTTATTATTTTATTTATTTATTATTATTGTATGTTATTATTTTTATGATTATTATTATTATTTATGATTATATTATTTTATATTATATTATTAATTATTATTATATTGATTATATTAGTGTATTATGGGAAAAAAAATTTATTGTTTAGTATAAATTTTATACTTATCTTATTTTAGGAGTGTGTGATCTTCATTTATGAAATTCTTCTTTACTTTGTTTATTGTATTAATTATTATCTTATTATATAAGATCTATATTATTATAGACTCTTCAGTCCTTGTTAAACATTATAATTATTATTATATTGTTATTGTTATGTCATTGTATTATTATATATATTGTTATTGTATGTTAATTATTATATTATTATATTATTTATTATATGTATATTATATTATTAATTATTATTAGTTATATTATTATTATATAATATTATATTATTATTAATTATTATTATATTATTATATTAAACATATTATTGACGTTATGAAAAACGATAGCTACTACACTGATCGGGATAATCACTAGGTATTAATATCATTCATGCTAATTACCATAATTAATAATTATGTAAATTTATACAATTATAATTACTATGAAAAGGAAGAGCATCAGCTTCATGTGATGCTAAAAACATAGCTGTAATTAACAATGATAAAATATAAGAAATGAATGCATTGTATTCGGGGCTCAAAGGACACAACACTGTGGTGCAATTAGTAGACCATTTCAGATAGGAGGGAAATTCCTTATTGACACAAATAAACTGTCCTAATATAAAATAACTATATTTATTAAAGGAATGAAAATAGTTACTCCATCTAAAGCTATTTTTGATTGTGATTTTGACTTATCATTATATATATTATTATTATTATAATATTTAATAGTCAATTTTTTTTTAAAATATTATTTATAAATAATAATTAAAGACTATATATTATATTATATTCATATTATATATAACAGTTATAACGTAGTAGTAGTAGTATTAGTAGAGTAGTATCCATAAAATATTATATTTAATTATTATTATTGATTATTATGATTATATTGATATTATTATTATTATTATTATTATTTATTATTCATTATTATTATTTCTTATGAAAATAAGTTATTTAGTAATGTTTAGTATACTTTCAATATATTATTTTCATTATATAAAATTTTTTTTTATCAATATATTTTTCAGTTTCTAAAATTATTATCAAATTATTATTTATTATATATTATTATTATTATATATAATTATTATTTATATAATATTCTATTATTATTATATATTTTAGGTTCCTGATTGAGTATAATAAACTTAGATAATTAGAAACCTCATCAATTGAACCCTTCCAATATAATATAATGATATTAATAGATAATATATATATATATATATATAGAGTATATATATATATATATATATAATATATATATAATATATATATATATTATTAATATAGGAACTTTCCTTCTAAAAGAAGGTAACCGAATAATCGAACGAAACAATGTAACGATTTTTGCGATATTCAAGGACAATAGGCGTCAAGGTTGCAAAAGTTTCTTTTTTTTTTTTTTTTTTTAACTAAAGAATAGCCCAAGATTAAATCGCAAAGATGGAAAGAGACAGGGTCTCTCGGCCTCATATATAAAAATTAACAATGAATAAAAAAAAGCAAACTTGTTGGTAACTCTCGCATCATTTCTATTGATGTTTAGATAAACACGGTGAGCATTGCAGGAGCTGCACGCGAGAGTTCTGCAGATTCTTCATATCATTCCTCATTATGAACTTCCTTTAAAGGATAAGTTCCTATATATATAATATATAGTACTATAATATATATATATATATATATATCATTATATATATATATAATATATAATAAATAATAATGTATATATATATATATATAGAATATAATATAAATATATATATATAATATAGTAATAATATAATAAATAAATATATATATATATCAATATATACTATATATATATATATAATATATATATACTAAAATTGCGTAACTAGTAAAGGTTATTCTGATTTTGATTCAAACAAAATTTTCTTTCCGATTTCAATTCAGTTTCTTCCCCCTGGTATCCCCTAATTACGCCTCTCCTCTCTCTCCACTCTAGATATATATATATATATATATATATTATATAAATATATATATATATAAATATATAATAATATATATTATATATATAATAATATATATATATATATATAGATATATAATATATATATATAATATTTATATATATATATATATTATATATATAATATACTATATTATAATATATAAAATATATGATATATAAATATAATATATATTTATATAATATAATATATATAATAATTATATATATATATATATACTATATATATATATATAGTATACATATATATAATAGATATATATATATAGAATAATAGAATATATATATATATATATATATATAAGATATATATATATAACTATATAGTATATTATAATAGTTTATAATAATATAAATATAGGAACTTTCTCCTTTAAAGGTATTAACCGGATATATATCAACGAGGACATGTATCGAATTTTTTTCGATTAGTTTCAAGCAAAGTGCGACAAGTTTTGTTTTTTTTTTTTTTTACTGAAGGAATACCAAATTTTAAATAGCAAAGATGGAAAGAGTCAGGTCTCTCGGCCAGCGGGGACGACGGGGAACTTCGCCCCTATCAAGATTTGCTGCATTATTAAATCATATATAAAAAAAATAAAAAAAAATTAACATAAAAAATTACATGATAAAAACAAAAG
Source organism: Trachelipus rathkii (assembly GCA_015478945.1). Lineage (NCBI taxonomy): Eukaryota > Metazoa > Arthropoda > Malacostraca > Isopoda > Trachelipodidae > Trachelipus > Trachelipus rathkii. The sequence continues at coordinate 34,567 of JABUQX010051187.1, forward strand.
CAACTTGTGGCAACTTTTGCGCTTCTTCTATGGGAGTTTTAGCTAACACGTGACACTGCTGGCTGCATGAGCAGAGTTGCGCGATTGTCGATATTAGGCATTTTTGTAAACTACCTTTTAAAAGGAGAAGTGCCTATAATAGTATATAAATAAATATAATTATATATAATATATAAATATAATATAATATATATATAGATATATAATAATATATATAATATATAATATATAGATATTAATAATATATAATAGTATAATATAATATATATATATATATATATATATCAGAAAATAGATGCTACTTTGGATTGCAGAAATGACTATTTTCTTCCTGTTTACAAAGGTTTATAAAAAATAAAAAAAAAAAAAAATACTGTTTTTCGCATTACCAGTGGGACCTTTTAAGTTTTATTATTAAAAAACGGATTTTAAAATTTAAAGTTTATATTTAATTCATTTTTGTCCAGTTCGTTAGGAGATGAACGTTAAAATCAAATTTTAGTGGTGAAAAAAACATTCTTTGTTCAAAATTCAAATCAAAAATTGAATGTTAAATTACAAAAGGTTTCATCAGTCTAGTCAATATTTCTTACTAGATTGTGCAGAGAATGGGTGACAAAATGGGGATGTTGGGGTCGCTCGGTTGGCGGGTTTTAAAACTAAAACAATATCATTATATAACCGATTGCTTATTAATTTAATAAATGCATGGCAATCCGGGTGCCGGGTTCCTAGCTGAGGGACCGTAAACGCCCTTCCAACGCATCCCCTATCTACTCCCTCCCCTTCTAATCATTTGTCTATATAAGTTGTTTCCTTCCAATATTAATATCATTTCCTAACGAACAAGTAAAAAATAAAAAATAAAAAATAACCGTAATATGAACTTAACAAGGACTTCCATCCAATATTATATAAAGAATTGAACTCCCTAAATTATCTTCACAGGTATCCTAGAAAGCACGCAATGGCTACAGCATATTGTTAGGTACTCTTTTGCAAACTCAAAAGTGAGTGTGTGAATGTTTGTGTGTACGTGTGTGTATATATAGATTTATAATATATAAATAAACAAGGAACTAAACAGATATAAACTTAAATTGAAAAGAAAAATAACTTCGCAAAAATCCCAAATAAATTCTTCAATATCTTTTGCATAAAAAGACTTCGAAACTCCCGAAATTGAGCTTCAAATTTTTCGGTTGACATCTTTAATAGACATCTTAAAGCTTTTATTTTTATTACCGAATATTAAAGTAAGCCTTTCAATAAATACGTCAATATCGTTTTTCCTTTTATTTTCGCTCGTTTTATTTTTTTTTATTTCGTACGTTGCATTTTTGTATTTATTTATTATTTTTTTTTTTTATAATTTGAATACGCGCAAAAAAAATTTTGTTTTGTTTTTTATTGTCTTTTTATCTCATTTTGTATTTATTTATATATTTTTATATTCTGTAGAAATTGAAATGGAGGAAAAAGGTGTGAAAAAAATAACTATCGTTTTTTTAGTATAGTCTAGTTGAATAAATATGTAAAGAAAATTGTAAATTATCACGATTTTCTTTATTATATATAATATATAAATATATATATAGATATATTATATATATATATATATTAATATATTATAATATATATATATATATATATATATATATTATAAATATATATTAATATATATATATATAATATATATAATAATATAATATAGATATATATAATATATATTATATATATATATAATAATATATATTATAATATAAATAATAATATATATAATAATTAATATAATATAAATATATATTATAATAATAAATATTATTATATAATATATATATAGTATAAGATATATATATATATAAATATATATAATATATATATATATATATATATATATATATATAATATATATATATATATAGTATATATAGATAATATTAAATATAAATATATATATAATATATATATATATATATATATATATATTATAGCATATATAATAATAAATATAATATATTATATATATATATAATATATAATATTATATAATATATATATATTAAGAATATAATAATATAATATATATATAATATATATAATATATATATATACAGTGGCGTAACTAAGGTCAGTTGCGCCCACCCCGCGACTAATTTTGTGCGCCCCCTTTAGTCATGGAAGGGGTGGATAGAGTTTGGAACTTGATTGACAAAAAAAGTTTTCTTGTGCATATCAAGAAAAATCACATTAGCATTACAAAAAGAACCAGAGTGTATAAGCAATGAAAAATAATAATAAGTATATATAATATATAATATATATATATATATATATAGTATAGATATATATAATATAATTATAAATATATATTATATAATTATATAACTAATATTATATAGTAATATATAATATATAAATATATATACATTACTGTATTGGTAAAAGTAAAGCAAAAACTTACTTATAAACAATACAACATTTGTGTCATTACTTTTTAACTTTGACATAAATAGTCTTCTAAATGCTCTAATCCCCTTCGTCTCTTTCCATCACAAAATGTTCGCACTAATTCTCGAAGGTCCACTGCGCGAGCCCGATCATACGCTATGCTAATTCACCATTTTTCATTTACTTCTAATGATATTACATTTCTCAAAATAACTTTTTATATTTAAATTTTCTTTAAATGAGTAGAACGAAGCCTAAAATTTACCCACCTCACAATTCTAAATTTTTAGTTAAAATTATATATTTATATTTTTCCTTAATAACGACAAAAACGTGTGACGACCAAAAATGTCCGTAACTAAAGAATTGTTCAGTACGCTTCATATTTTGTTAAAACCTTTCAGCAGAGCTCCAGACTCTTTATCTGTTGTTCTGTAAGGCGTTAGCTCAAAAAAAAGCAAAAACATTCTGTTCACCTCCTCAATCTGATACCTCCGATCACTTGGCCTCATTAGTAATCAATTCTCTGTAAAAAACCCTAGCCCTGAAATTGTGCAAAGGATCAATGAGGTCAACATCTTTAGAAAGCTCATCAAAGAAGCTGTCACTTTGCTTTGCGTTTATAGCAATGAGTCTCACCCAGCTTCTGCAAGTTTCCTGGGCGTTTTCCACTAGCTTGTGAAACTCTCCCCGCAACTGGTTTAGTTGGTGACACACCTTTCTAAAAGATGAAGCTTTCATCCAGGGAGTATGTCTATTTTTGGTGTTTTAGAAAATGACGTTAATACTTTCCACAAATTTTCTTTGAAACACAGTATTTGTTTCATTGACTTTAAAGATGTTTCCTAAGTGCTTTTGCCTCTAATTAATTCAGATTCTCTTTGTTGAATTAGATGATTTTGATAAAACAGTTCCAAAATATAAATCGAAATTAACTTTAACTGCCAACAAGCAATCGAACCTCGAAGACCATCCTATTTGGGCCAACAGTCCTTTTAACAGTTTGTAGCCCATGCAGTTGCTGAAGAAATTTTCTTTCATGATGGCCATCTTGCAAGACTCTGACTGAAATACCCATGTATATCTCATTAATCACATCATGAAAAACAATCAAATTCTGTAATCTCCTTTACAGGATCATTCAAGACTAAGTTAAGGTTGTGATCTGCACAATGCACATACTCTGCATTAGGCGACTTTCGCTTGATTTTGGTCTGCAGTCCAATGTACTTCCAACTCATAACAGTGTTGTGTTTGCTTCTATGCAGATTCTCTGCATTATGTTACTTTCGCTTGATTTAGATCTGCAGTCCAATCTACTTCCCACTCATAACACTTTTTAATTGAAAAATTATTGTTTTCCAAAAACTTACACACTTCACTTTCTAAACCTTCGGCTTTTGATTTGTATGGGGATAAACCCCAGGAACGACTCATTTATTTGAAGCTTCTTTTCATCGTAATGATGCAGACATATCTTGTTACTACTGACAGTTGGTCAGTTTTTAGAAATAATCTTGGGTTCGCCATCTAAAATAGGGAGAAAAAAGGCGCATCTGAGCTTCACTTATATATTGTCAGCGGAGCACATGTTGGGAAAGCCAAACTAATGGTTCTTCTGAATAGGATGCACTCATATATTTTGTTCTACTTTCTCATTCTCAGGTGACTTTAAGAAGCGCGGTCATACCTGTGATAACAAAGTCGATGAATATTGAGAAGTTTTCCAGAGTTTACTATCAAATATATCGGTTTCAAAAAAATATCGTGTATATATATATATATAAGTGAGAGATAATATAGTATATATATATATATATAAATATAAATATAATATATAATATAGATATATAGATATATATAATATATATATAATATATAATATATATAGAATTATATAATATATATATATAGAATATATATATATATATATAATGATATAATATATATATATATTATATATATATATATAATATATTATATAATATATATATAATATATATAATATATATATATATATATATATATATATATATAATATATATATATATATATATATATAAATATATAATATTATACTATATATAATATATATATATATATATATTATATAATATATATATAGTATATAGGCCAGCCTCTAGAAAAAAAGCCACAATCCATATCTCAAAAAAACTACTACGGCTACCGGAAAAAGAAGTACATTGCTGAATCTGGCAAAATTTTACCGGAGGACAAACTGTAAAAAAAAAAAAAAATAAAATTTAAAAAAAAAAATAAAAAAAAAATCATAATTCGAAAACTACAAAAGCTACCAGGGAATGAAATACATTTTTGGAATCCTTGTTAAAATTTGTTCGAAAATGTAAAAAAAAAAAAAATAAAATAAAAAAAATAAACAAATGAATTTCTAATTTTGCGATGGGTGTTGCTGGACATAGTATATATAGTATATATATGTTTAGAAAAGTATTTACAAGCAATTTAGGCGGCTCGAGCTGACGGGGAACACAGGGACGTTTCCATACCCCGTAGGAGGCGGAGGAACCCCCGCGACACGCCAAATACCAAAGAGTGGGGTTTCCGGAGACCCTCCACGGAGGGGAGATTAGTCCTACCCGTAGTTCCCCGGAAGGGCGAGAGACCCCGACTCTGTGCCGATTTCGTCGTATACCCTTGGGGATTCTTTAGTTGAAAAAAAAGCAAAATTTAATAGAAGAGATGTCTAAATTTATTTTAACGAGTCAACCAAAAAAGCTCTAAAAGCCGCCTAATTCAATTACATAATTATTAACAATAAGTTTTTTTATTTTTTATTTTTTTACATTTCATCCCAAAATTTTACGAAGATTCCAAAATGTATTCCTTTTCGCTGTAGCTATGTAGTTTTTGAGATATAATTTTTTATTTTTATTTATTTTTTTTTTACATTTCCGCCCTACTAAAATTGACCAGCATTCCAGCAATGATATTCCATTTTCCTGTAGCTGTTGTAGTTTTGAGATATGGATTGTGCTCTTCTAGAAGGCTTGGACCAATATATATATATATATATATATATATATATATATATTAAATATATATATATATATAATATATATATATATAATATTATATATATATATATATATATATATATATAGTATACTATATATATGAGACAGAGATGAGAGAGAGAGAGAGAAGAGAGAGAGAGAGAGAGAGAGAAGAGAGAAGAGAGAGAGAGAAGAGAGAAGAGGAAGAGAGAGACTTTCATTATGGAGTTTCATCGAAAAAGTTGCTTCAGCACCCTTACCCGCCGTGCCCCTCTCGCTCCCTTGCGCCCCCCCGCAACCGCGGGCTTTGCGGGCGTTATTTACGCCACTGTATATATATATATAATATATATTAATTATATATATATATATACTATATATATATAATATATATAGTATATTATATATATACTGTATAAATATATATTATAATAATATATATATATAGTATATAATATATATATATATATAATATAGATATATAATATATATATATATGGATATAATATATGAAATAATAGATATAATAATAAATATATATATATATATATATAATACTGTATATAATATATATATATATATAAATATATAGATATATATATATATAAAAAAATTATTATATTTATATATATATATATATATATATATATATATATATATATATATATATATATATATATATATATATATATATATATATGTGGTACATTACAGTCCCTTTTAATTCAAAAACGTATTCCATCATTTTAATTAAGACATTTTAATTAATATCAAAATAACGCAAATACGTTTTATTTAAACCAAATCGAAAGAGTCGCTTGTGGGCCAAAATTCCTTACATTCTTTCTCGCAAATGCGACGCATAAGAAACAGGTTTGGCTTTGTACGTCTGCAACAACGGAACTTTGACTCTTGCAAGCGTACAAAGGCGCCTTCAGTTACTCATAGCTTCGTAAACTGTTGAGATGTGCTTGTGAACGATTGTGTTGTGAAAATGGGTCTATTAACCCTTCTACTTTCTATATATATATATATATATATATATATATATATATATATATATATAATATATATTATATATATATATATATATATATATATATATATATATATATTAAATATTTCTAGTATGTTTGCTCCAGTTTACCCAGCTTAGAGCTAATCCATTATGGTGAATCTAATTAATCCACCACTCACCCCTATATATATATATATATATATATATATATATATATATATATATATATATATATATATATATATATATATATATATATATATATATATATATATTACATGCCTCAGAATATAATTATATATCTATAATTATATTATGCCGGTGTGTTTGAATTTACCATTTTAACAGATAAAATGTTTATACCTAATTAAAGGAGACAATTTCGCAGCTGAAGCGAAGGGAAAACTTTGTTGTATGTATAACATTTATTAATGACCTTTAGAGGTATGTTATGACTATTATTATTCTTTTACGTGGTATAATTAATATGTATCTTTCTAATAAAAAATTGTGTATTAATTAATCAAAGCGTTGAAACATGAAGCATGATAAAATTATATAATAAGATATTAATTAATATTATTAATTGAAACATGAAGCATGATTATATGTAATAAGATATTAATTACTATGTCATTCAAATATTATTTAAATGTTGAAGGCTGCTAACCTTCCAACCATATATATATATATTACAACAATTATATGACTAATTAACAATCATGTATCCATTTAATTAATATCCATCATTCTATTAAGTATTTTATTGTCTCTTAGGTGTTTATTGGATGTCTATTGAGTGTCTATTGGATGTCTTTTTTGTGTTTTTAAAAGTCCCCTATTGGGCAGAATAAATTAGTCTCAGAAGTCTTTTCTTAACTGAACCTTCTGAATGCAAGTGGTGATTCAAGAGAGGAATTACTACAATTTGACGACAGCTTGCGTCGGATTACGAGCCGTGCTTTTGAAAAGCAAAATTCAGATGACTATGTCCGTGCCCTGGCCCGCAGCTATTTGCTCACTCAGACACCTCTATGGGTCAAGAAGCATTGAGAAATGCACCAGTAAGGAGGATAGATATAATCAGATCAATATCTGATTAAATCTACTCCAAAAATAACTTTTATATATATATATATATATATATATATATATATATATATATATATATATATAATATATATATATATATATACATATCAATATATATATATATATATATATATATATATATATATATATATATATATATATGCTTATAACTTTTAAACTATTTAGCTAGATAGTCAGGGATATAGAAAATAATAAACCGCGTTGGCCAACCATACTTTTTAGCAAATAAAAAAAAATTGAAATTTTTATTGTTATTATTATTATTATTATTATTATTATCACTATTATTTGCATATCTGCGGGTAACGAGAATGATTCATGGGCTCCCTTTCGTTCTCATTATTCCTTTTATGGCCGATGCTAATTAAATTAAAAAATTTCTTACTATATTGTCCGAAAAAAAGAAATTTTTAATTTAATTATTATTATTATTATTATTATTATTATTATTATTATTATTATTATTATTATTAATATTAATGTTAAAAGGGATGATTTCTCCTTTCATCGTTATTTAACCACCATACTGTGTGAATAATTAATATTGGTTTGGAAAAATATTTCCACATTAATAACATAATATTAATAATTAATGATTAATTACATATTTGCATAATATCAAGAGAATTTTAAATTTTAATGAATGCCTAATAATTGTAAAACAACCCCCCCCCCCCTAAAAAAAACCCCCTCCCCAAAATAGAAAGCAAAAAAAAAGCGACTTAATGTTAAGGAAAATTTAAATTGGGGGAACCGAGGGAGATAATAACTAATTCTCTTATATCCTTTATCTTCGACTTTTTTCTTTTTCTTCTTACTTTGAAACTTGCAACTGCGTTGAAAGAGAGAGAAAAATCAGGAGAATGTTTCGAAGCCACTGACTCACGCAAAATTGTTCGTGTTTGTCGGAGTAACGAGAGCCGTTAAATAAAATCGAGGTGGAGTCACGAGAGAAATCGAACTTGGCCGATTAACCGACCGAAGCGTTGGTATGCGCATAATATAAACATTTCGTTCAGATTCCACACAAATGTTACATACATAGAGCATCACTTGGAAACAGAAAATCCTTGAAACTGAACTTCGTTTCTTTCTCTTTCTTTGAATCTATTTTTTGCTTATAATGTATAATAATATATAATATATATATATATATATAGATAATATATATATATTATAATTAATATATATATATATATATATAAAAGGTGGGTGAAATAGAAAGAAGAAAGAGAAGAGAAAAAGAAGTTCAGTTTCAAGAATTTTCGTTTCCAATGATGCTCTATGTATGTAACATTTGTGTGGAATCTGAACGAAATGTTTATATTGATGCGCATACCCAATGCCGCGGTTCGGTTAATCGCCAAGTCGATTCTCTCTGACTTCCGACCTCATATTTTAGCTAAAGGCTCTCGTTATCCAACTCTTAGAAAAATTAACAGATGGACGTGTTTCAGTGCCTTGAAATTGAGACACTATTTCTCTCTTTTCAAACGCAGTTGCCCAAGTTAAAGAAAAAGAAAAGAATAAGGAGGAGATGAGAAAATATAAAGAGAATTATTACTTATCTCCCTCGGTATCCCCCACAATTTCAATATTCCTTAGACATTAAGTAGCTTTGTTTACAATTATATGCATTCGATTAAAAAATTTAAAATTTGATATAAAAAATTAGTTAAATCATTAATTATTAAATCATTCCATTCATTTAATGTGGAAATATTTTTCCAAACCAATATTAATTATTTATATATGGTGGTTAAATAACGATCACAGAAGAACCTTGAATCATCCCTTTTCTTTTTTTATTTTGAAAGTATTATCCTCTCAATAATCTTATCAACAATAAAATTTACATTATTAACAATAAATAAGGATTCTTTTTTTTCGGGACAATTATAGTAAAGAAATTTTTTAATGTAATTAGCAATCGCCATAAAAGGAAAATGAGAACGAAAGGAGAGCCCATGAAATCATTCTCGGTACCCGCAGATATGCAAATCAATTAGTGATATAAAATAATAATAATAATAATAACAGAAAAGTTCAAGGGTTTGTAGTTTGTGTGCGAAAAAAGTTATGGGTGGCCAACCGTTTGAATATTTGGCGACCGCGACGAACGAGGCTAAAAGGTAAATGATAATCCTTAGAAGAGTTGGCGACGGTGATATAAACAGAACAGAGAGCGGAAAGAGATAGAGAAAGAGTTCACTTATTCAGCTCTGAAGTTATTTGATTATTATGTATTATTGAAGTTAATGAATTATTTTATTATTATTATTATTATTGATATTTTATGATTATTATTTAGAGAGTAATTATTATGATTTATTATTATCATTATTATGATGATGAGATGTATAGTATTTAGCAAAAAATATCACAGAAAAGAAAGAAATTTAGTGGAATCACTTTTAGTAAATTTATGCATGGTTTATAGATAAATATTAAAGAGATAAGAAATAGTGAAGTTGGTGAGGAGGAGATGGGATACAGAGATGGAGACTGGAGGTATATGTACGTCACGGACTGGAGTGATTAGCATGAACCAAAGGTGTGTACTAGTATGATATCACAGAATAGGGTCGGTGAATAGAAGCAAAGAGCGGCTGATCAACAGTGCACACAGAGTAGCAGCTGTGAAGTAGGTGCGTGAGGGTAGCAAAAAGCACTCAGTACGGTAGCCGCTACGACAAGCGTGAGCGTGATCAAAATAGGGGAGTGAAATGCCGCGCGTATAGTAAATAAGCACCACGAGGCTAAGTAGCAGTAAAGGGCACTATAGGATAGAAAAAGACTAGTCGTAGTAAATCGTAATGGAAATGCTTCTCTCCCAGAGGGAGCTGCAGAGTGAAGCATAGATCATATCAAATTATATAATACGAGAACAACTAGTATGACCAACCTAAGATAAGGACACCCAGGGAGACAGGAATAAGATCATAACGAAAGACAAGAAGGTATTATCGAATTAGAATATGTTTATAGACAGTACGAGAGATTAATAACTCAAAATTTAATGGGGGTAAGGCAAGAGACAATAATTCTACATGAAGTCGGAGAGTAAAGATTTATGTTCTTCGCTAGATACTTGACGAAGATAAGAATGAAATGAATTCACAGAGTACAAAGGCAAGACTTTAGACGGATAGAAAAGAGAGACAGCGTGAGCAGGGTGCAATTAAGATATGTAATAGTAGTGAGTTTGGAACATTCGATGAGTAAGAGAAGGATGAATTGCTGGTCAGGGTCTCCACTCTCTGTGTTAATAAAAAGACAATCACAGTGGAATTACCTACTCACGGTATGCAAAAATATGCAAGAAGTCATCCTATTCAAATGATTTTCATAGCGAAGTATTGATTGACTCCTCACTGATTGTAGAAGTGTTTGCAATGTGTGTATTCTCTATTTATACAGTATACCGTCAAGTAGGCGTACATCTGTAAATCAATTGTCTCTCTCTCTCACGTCACTACATCAACAAAGCGTTCTCTTGCTGTGCCGCGCTCCTAGTCTCCTCTCGAATAGGGGCCCTCTGCTGTAGTCCCTTATAACGGAAGCTTAGAACCTACGATGCCTGCGATAACATTGGCATACAATGGCAATACCACCATCCGTGCACTTGCTCAATCTCTCATTACAGTTGTATAGACTCCTGTAGTCTCACTGACTCGTTCTATTAGGCTCGTTACTGTCGTATATCGCGTAGATGATAATTCTTAAGAAGAGAGAAATGTATTAACAGACATTGACTGCATGAGATGAATAAGATATGGAGCGTAAATATAACTTTTTTTAGAGATAGAGATAGTATGATAAGTAACCCGACGTTAAATATTGTGAGAATAATGTAGAGTAGGGTATGGGTGAGGAAAGAAGGAGATGACACTCATTAAAGAAGAACAAAATATAGAACGTCGAAGACTAGCAATGAAAATAACGGGTAGCGAATATCATACGAGCAAAGAATAAGATAGAGTAGAATAGAGAGAGAAAATAGTTAATAGAGAATAGTTTAATAATAGATCATAGAAGATAGAGAGAAGAGAGAGTGAGATAGAGTAGAGATATAGAGAGTATATGATGGAAAGGAAAGTAGAAGAACCCAGTGTGGCACAACACCAGTCACGGTGCACATAGCACAAGTGTATCGCAACAGTGACGCAAGCGTGAATGAGGAACTGTAGGCGCCGGTACGCGGTGCAAGAGCAAAAGTGACCGGGGGGCTCAAGGACGTACATAAAGCTCAATAAAACCGCTGAGGGCGGAGGCGCGAGGGCCTCGAGAAAGAATGAAGAATAGGGGGCCCTACAAGCGACGCGGGCGAGTGTGAGCGGGGTAAAAGTATAAAACGGTAGTGGCAAGGTAGAATAAGGTAAATAAAAGTAGGTCTCATGAAGTGAAAAGATTGAGATAGACGAGGGGCGATAAGGTATAAAATAAGGTTAGACTAGAACTAGTAGTAACCACATATATGTAAGAATGAGAGATAGTGGATAGAGATAGATTATAGATATGATAGTAGGAGATGAATAGTACAGATATAGATACCATTGATGGACTTGTTAATAAACACTCACAGGTTGTTAAAATTTATTATTTATAAAAATAATACCAAAATTCCATAAATGACGCAATTTTCCAATCTGAAAAACAATTGTATCTAATAAAAAAATATAAAATACAAAAAACAAAATTTTAGGTAATTTGAGATTGATATTAGACTCTTTTTATTATTAGGATAGAGGATTTTCTTTGATGTATATTATTATACATTTATTTTGATCACTATGTATGATAATAGATTAAGCGATGTATAATAGTTTTATTTAATTGTTATATTATTAATTATTATATTGAATGTGTAATTAATTAACATTCCGAAATAACTCTGAATTATTTATTACTCTAAATATAAATGTAAATATTTGATTGTATATTGAATTATTACTATTATGATTATTAATGATGAATTTATTATTTATAGGGACCTAGTTTGGGACAAGCTTGAGTTTTATAAGGATTATTCTTTTGTTAGCACTTACTTTTCTTTAATATATTTTTTATATTTTTTATTTTGGTTTTTAAATTTATTTATTTATTATTTTTTTATTTTGTATATTAATCGAATAAAAAAATAATTAAATGCATATGTAACATTAATATAACATAATTATATACTAAAAAAATATAATTACATAATTTTTTACATTGGCACTTTCTCATTATTGCTTTTTTGCGCATATATAAATATATAATTAATATATAATAATATTATATATATATATAGATAGTAGATAGATAGATAGTATATATATTATATATTAGATATTATATATATATTATTATAATACTTATATAATATTATAATAATTATATATATAGTAATATATAATAAATGATATATATTATATATATAATATATTATATATATATACTCAAGTTGTACTATAAATAACGCCCCCGGCAGCCCCGCGGTGATATTAGAATAAGCGTTAAAAGAGAAACAAGAATAGGCGTGCTATCAGCGATGTACGAGTTTAAGGGTAATGTGATAGACTATTTTTTCTCGATTATGATGAAAACCTCCATAAAGAAAGTCTTCATCGTCTTCTATATTTATATCATCTTCTTTATTCAGCTACTTCTTCGCTCCTTACGCTTACTGTACGCTACTATTACTTCTCTGCTCGCGCGTCTTCTCATCGATCATCGCTCTATCAGCCCGCCTCAGTTACGCTGGTATATAGATAGATATATATATACCATATAATAAAACATAGATATATATATATATTATAGAGAAATAATATATAATATATAATATATTAAAGATATATATTATATATATAGATCATATATTGAGTAGAGATATTAATATATATATATATAAATGTTGAAGAGATATTAGATAGTATAGAGATAAGAGGGATATATATGAGATATGAGAAGATTAAGTAGATATATAGATACTGAGTAAATATAAGAGTGCAGCCAACAGAAGACCACAACTTCAATAGCATGCTCAAAAAACTTTACAACTCAGCGACACAGGTGAAATAAAAAGGTGAGAATTACATATATAATATAAGGCTGAGTAAAGCGGGGCAACAATAATTGTATAGTTAGGAAAAGGGTAAATAAAAAATAAATAAAAAGTAATAAATATATAATTTATAAAAATAAAATATAGCGCAAAAACTATATTAAAGAGCTGACTAGAAGCTGAAAAGACTACGGTAGTTTATGAGATACACGCGTTAATAAAATGATGGATAAGGGAATAAGGAAAAAAAAAATAAAAAAAGAAAAAAAAATGGATTGTGAAAATATTATAAGGATATATATAGAGTAAGGAATGAAGTAGGAGTAAATGACCCATATAGAGAACCGGGGAGTGATAACGTGAAAGCGAGTTTAATAGATGTAGAAAGAGAACTGCTAGCTGAAATGTAGAGCTTGGGATGGGTGAACATCTATAATGAAGTCCTACCAAAGTGAGGAGGTAGTATAGTTTAGTAAAACATGAATAACTCAGATCCAAAAGTTACATGGTAGGGCGCGCGTGACTGGCCGTAGAACCTACGGGGAGTACTATAGTTCCCCTCGCGTGAGGCGGCGCCGGAAACACCCCATACGCTTGGGAGTATGGTGATAGAGTGACAGGCGCTGGGGGCCGTCCGCCCCTCCCCGACGGTATTGGTGAAATAATCTTCTCCCCGGTTGGGTCCTCCAGCCAAGTCACCCTTTTATTCTGCCTAAGATGATAAACACGCTCAGATAAGACAAATTAGCAATATTTGATTTAGAGATACTATACGAGGTCCCAAAGCACCAGCCCAATATAAAATAAGAGCAAATGATGTGTTGATTTTTATTTTAGTATATATGTTATGAGGGATTGAGGGTAGTGGTAGCAAGTTAGGTTCCGATACCTAAAAATGGTACCAGTGAAGTTCCCAAAAAAGGGATGATTGACATAGCCTCGGGTAAGCCGGGGTAAGTGGTTCGAGATAGATGTGGGTAAGTGGGGTAGGTGATTTTTATGCGTGGTGGGGGACAGGCCGCTGAAGGTACGAAAAGGGTCTCCAAGGGTAATCCAGGTACGTTAAATGATGCCTGGTTCAGGAGCTCTCAGTGTAGGAATAGGATTGAACAGGAGAGTGGTATAGGCGCGCTTTCGATGATGGGGATGGCGAAAACACTTCAAGTATAGAGATTCCTTATTGCGTAAATAAAGTATGAATAAGATAAGATGAATATGGTGCTGACAATATAAGATAAGACATTTCACACGAAAAATAAACGTCTTACGTTTCCAGAAAAGATGATACGAGATGGGGATGATTAAACCTTTGATAAGGATATATAAACATCTAGTCTACAAATAAACAGAGTAAAGACACATCAAATGTTTGAGAAAAATTTATTAACCAACATTCAAGATTTAAGATTTATAATTTTAAATATAGGAATGGAGAATGAGATAGTAAGAATTATATAAGATACATATTAGTCAGATAGAGGAAGAAAAATATTTTAACAACAGAGATGATAGTACAGAAGCACCAATAAGTGACACATAAGTTAGTAAATATACTAATTAAATGTTTAGAAAAGTTATAGATAAATGTTAAGCACGGCCACAGATATATATAACCTGATAGGTACATAAATTAGCAATAAGTCTACTATTCATGCGACGAGATATAGTTGAGATATTTGGGCGGACACGTATTCAATAAATATATACCGTTTATATATTACTTTATATATATATATTATAAAATATTAATAATATATATATATTAATTTATATATATACTATATATATAAATATATATATATATATATGATTATATATATATATATATATATTATTATATTATATATATAATGATAATATATACACATATTTTAACCCGATATATAATAGTAAATCTGGAAACTTTCTCAATATTATCGATTGTTACCAGGTGATGACCCGCTTCTTAAAAGGCACCTGAGAATTAGAAAAGTAGAACAAAATATATGAGTGCTCCTATTCAGAATGAAACTTCATTAGTTTTGGTGCTTCCAGACATCGTGTCCTCCGACTGTACATAGAGAGTGTGAAGTGCAAGACGCGCCCTTTTTTTATTCCTTATTTTAAATGCGACCAAGATATTCTAAAACGGAACCAACTGTCAGTAGTACAAACTATGTCGCATCCAATTACGATGAAAGAAGCTTCAAATTAATGGGTCATCCTGTGGTTTATCCCCATAACAAATCAAAAAGCCGAAAGGTGTTAGAATAGGTGAAGTGTGTATAGTCATCTAATTAGGAGAATAAGCGCACAATAATTATGTCGACCTCAATTATAATGTAATGAGCTGGTGGTAGTACACTGACTCGCCAAGACCAAAATCAACGAAAGTATCGACCTCGTTATGCAGACGTATGTGCATTGATGCAGATCACAGATACCGTCTATGAGTGGAATAACATTGAAGACTGCAGACCAAAAATGGGACATTATGAAAAGAGCAAAATGCATAAAAAATAGTACACGTTTCCAAAATATATATATAAATTCACAGATCAAACTAAAAAAGAAAGAGAGGAATCAAAAAAAGATAGATAGACCATGGATAACAGAAGAAATAAAAAGAGAAATAAAAAAAAGGAGAGCAATAAACAGGCAAAGACGAAATGCAACAGAAGATAGTATCAGAACTGTGTTATTTGAGCAGTATAGAGAACAGAAAGCAAAAGTGCAAAAGCTTGTAATGCAAGCAATAACCTGCCACTTGAACTCGGGACATTCCACAGAACAGAGGTCTGTTCTGTGGAATTCTTCCATCTTCTGTTGTTTCCTACACAATTTAATCTCCCTCACTTTAAAGCCCGCGTCTGTGCTCATCTGCGTAATTTGTGTCTCAGATTAAGTTTGGTTGGTTCTTGTATAACTTTGTTCCACACCTTTCCTCTTATTCTCCTTTGTAATATAGGCGCCTTTTAGCTCCCGTGTGATGCGCTCAACTGTTAATTACGGCGTAAGCGTAAGAAAAAAAAAAAAACAACTGCAACACTGTTTGTTCAACTCAAATTATTCAAACAACTTACTAAATAAGTTATTAAGTTGTCAAATACATACTGTTATTTGTTATTAAATATGATAAAAACAAATGTTTTTTATAGCTTTTTGTTATTTTTATCACCACAAAATATAAAAAAATAAATATTTTAATTACATAAAATTGACAATTTATTATAGCTCCGAGATCTCAATATATTTGAGATGTTATGTAAATTAGAGACAAAGCATGTATTAAAATTTAGAACAAGTTAAAGGAAATCAATGTTTGAAGATCATAAGTAGCAAAACTGGACAAACTTTCATCTCTGAAGCAATTTCAGTGTTAACCAGAATTGCATTATATTTAAGTAAAGGAAATCAAAATCTTCGTTGGTAACGTTCTCATTTGTAAAAATTTAGGCTTAACTCTCATGGACCACAATTTCTAGTTAAATTGTGGTCGTGCTATCTGTGGAACCAACTACAAGTCAATTACATTTTTGTGGTCTTTTGAATTCGTTATTGACCATGGAAGAGCCACACCACAACTTATAGACTAAGGTAAACTTGTTTTCAGCTTGTGATTGACGTCTTGCACGTGTGAGTTGCGCTTTACCACAATTTTGCGACGCCGTCGAAACCGACTTCAACTTGGGGTCTTTCGTGCAAGTTATGCGTTTCTCGATGTATTTCCATATAAATTCCTGACCCTTCTACAGCTTAATAACAGAATTGTGATTGCTCAAGTTGTGGCCCGTGTGAGTTGGGCCTTAAATTCGAAATATATTGGCACTGAATGAAAAAAAGTATATGAAATCTGATCAAGTAAATAAATAGTACTTTTTTAATTCACTCTATACATGTTTGAATCATTAGTTCGAATTTCGAGGGTTCTTCGTACGGCTGGCAGTAAAACGATTTACATAGAGAGGGGGAGGATATACAGGGAACCCGGTAGGGAACTGAATTTCTCCAGCATTCATAGAACCGCAGTAGGTTAGTTGAGAGATATTTTTAGTTTTCAATCGCTCAATCCCATTTTCTTTTACTCGATCGGCCCATCCTCTATTTTCTCCCACTGACTGAATGGAATCTGCACTTCGAATATCACCGGGGAACAAATTTTTCGTTTTTTTCTGTTATCTACGATCGATACTCTCTCTTTATGTTTTATTTTGTCGCTTCTTATGTATTTTGTTGCGCGTCTCAGTCTACAGTAAAATATTGGGCATGTGTTTGTCTAATGTTCTGTTCACCGTACAGTATATGACATATTTAGATCCAAAACATGGAAAATTGCAAACAAAAAAAGGAAACAAAAAAAAAAAAAGAAAAGGACTTTTTCCCCGCTGAACATTTAATGTACAAATAAACAGTATTTACGATTATACAAATACAGAATATTGCTAAATAAATAAATATGTGTATTCTTTAAATCTACAAATATATATATGCTTGTGAAAATTTATCATATAATGAGTGAGCAAATAATAATAATAATAATACAGACGTTTATTTTTTAAATTATGAAATAAATATATATAAACTAATTTATTTATTATGTTTGATCATATTGATGAATGAGGTGGGAAAACTGGAACTTTATTAAAGATAAACACCGAGATAATAAATTTTTTGCATTCAGTACGTCAATAAATATACATTAACAAAAATACTATAGTCCTTTAATATACAAGTCACTAAATAAATTTACTACCTCTTACCACACGCAATATAATATATCTACTAACGCACACTGTGGATAATTATTATTATTAATTAAAATAATATATAAATAATAATAATAATTATATAAATTAAAAAATATAATATATAATAATAATATAAAATAATAATAATAAAAAATATAATAAAATATCAATAATCATATAATCATAATAATTACATAATAATCATCATCATAATAAAATAATAATAATTAATTAAATATAATAATAAATAATATATAATAATTATATAATAATAATATAATAATATAATAATAATACTTTTCTTTTGATTACAATAATAATAAAGATAATGATTAATAATGATAATTGAGAATAATAAGGTATAACGAGAATAAGATTAAAGATAAGATAATTGAAGAATATAAAGATAGACAGAAAAAGAGATTAATAAATAAAGATAATAACATCATTCGTCTATCTTATCATAAAACATAAGAGAATAAAATATAAATTAATATACCATGATAATAAATTAAATAATAATAATAATAATATTAAATAATAATATCATAATATATAATAATTAAAATATAAAAATAATAATAAATAATAAATATAAATATCAAGTTATATATATATATATGTAAACATAAATTATTTTTGAGTTATTAAACTTGTTATTAAATAAGTCATTTATTTATTATCTTTATTATAATACCTTATATATTTACGCTGTATTGTTACCAATAAATAATTATATATTGGTTATGAGTTTCTTACTTAATTAAGGTATTCTAGTATATATGTATATTTTGAAGCTTGGCCTAGTATAAGTTTTAAACTAAGGATAAACGTAAAAAAGATGCATAAATATTTTTTTTACTGCAAAATATATTTACAAATATACATAAACCGATATATTTTTTTTTATTTTTTTTTTTATATTTTATGTCATATATTATATATATATTACAAATATAATAATATTTAATAATAATAATAGCTAATATTAATAATTGGGTATATATGCTATATATATATTATAATTTAGAAGATGTTGACCGATTTATGGTGTTAATATATATATTATTACTAATTTATATATGTTAGTTTTATTTCCCTATAGTTCATTAGAGAAATATGTATAAATTTCAGTTTTATATATTATGTTTTTTATTGAGCCTAGTTGAATTTCTTTTGTCTTAGTTATTATTATTTTGTTTTAATTTTAGTTGTTTTGTATGTTATCTTTTGTTTTTTTTTGTTTTTTTTTTTTTTTTTTTTTTGTTATTTTTATTTTAATTTTTTTAACACATGTATGACATGTCTCAAAAATGGACCCTAGGCAACATAAGAAGAAGACCACCGGTAATGTTCTCTCTCACAGGTCCAGTTTGGTTTTTCTCTCTTCTCCTCTTTTCCGATTCATCATATAGGTGGATGATGCTGTTGGTCACGTGTGACTTAGATGATACGGGAAGGGTCGATTTGGGAACATCTTAAATCTTTCCACTATGGCCTCCATATAAGAATGCTCCACTGGCGATCTTTTCTTTTCTCTTCTCTTCTCTTCTCTTCTCTTCTCTTCTCTTCTCTTCTCTTCTCTTCTCTC
>JABUQX010051188.1:0-10000 GCA_015478945.1 Trachelipus rathkii
TGTCAATTCATAGTTCAAGATGCCGGTATCTTTGATAGATTGGTTACTTTTGTGTACTTTGATAATGTTGACTGTTTATTCATACGTAAGGTAAGTTTTGTAAAATATGAGAAGATGGTTTCGATCTGCCAGTCGCCCCAACCAGAGACCATAATCTTATCACATTAAGTTTTTTGTTGAATAATGTTAGGTTTGCCCTAGACCTTTGCTATGATTATGAATACCCCATCGAGTAGCTCACTGATTTATATATAACTCAGCTCCCAAGTCTATACAGTGCTGTCAAATCACCTCTGTGTGATACGCAGTTGCCAGATTTACCAGTTTGTTTAATAAATATAATAAGTATTGCATCACTTTATGTAAATGGTTAAAGCATAAAATCATTTTCATGTTTCATGTTGAAATTTTCTGAAAGGAGGGTGTAGTCTAAAAAGAGATAAGCCTAAAAATATTCCTGGTTTTACTATTGCTTAATGTTTTGTATGATGCTCTAAATGCTACGTAAATCCAATGTTAATGTAAAATTAACATTGATATGTTAGAGATATGCTTGAAAAAAGAGTGAATAGGTTACGTTTTGTATGCTGTGCTAGGTACTTTATCGATGTTAAGTATGGACCTTTGTTAATGTTAGTTGTTTATTCTAGCGTAAGATGTGTTAGATTTTGTTATTGTACAATATATTCTTAGTTCCCTGGTAATGCTATTTAGCTTTATGTAATGGAAAACAAATGCTTACGTTAGCATAAATATTCGTTGGCTGGTATATAAAGAACTTATCTTTGTACTATTGGTTGTTCGTGTTGTTGTTGTTGTTGTTGTTGTTGTTATTGTTGTTTTTTTTGTTGTCTACCTGAGAATAATCCCTTTGAACTGATGTGGTTTCGTTGTGCGTTGTATCTTGTTTACTTTTCTCTGAATTGGCTGGAAAAGAAAGAACTCAATTACCTAATAAGGGTTTGTTTTACAGAATACGATTTCCGTCAGTAGGCCATTTTTTCACTGTAACTGACACGATGACATCTCTCTCGCATCTCTACATCTGGTTTGTTGATATCTCTTCACGGGAGCTTCGTTATTCCAGATTATGTGTCATTATATTAAGCGTAAACCAAAATGGCAGTCGTTACGTTGCTTGTATTCCTGCCAAAGGTTCAAATAATAGACCTTTAATTCGTTTGTGTTGAGGTTTCAATCAAGATTATCGACATCGCTGCTGCATGGGGAGAGGATAAGTGTTTGTTATCCGAGAGATCAACGTTTAGTGAAATATCTAACTGGGAAGACAACATATGTGGTTCTAATAGAATAGAAGTGGTGTTCTCGTCGTGTGAACAATATAAAACCCTTGAAGGTACGCCAATATGGAAACCCATCGATGTTTGTGACAAGTTCTAATCGTACATGTTATAGGTTTCACAGTTCGAACACCTGAAAATATTACAGCGTTGCTTAAAATAAAATCGAATAACATCGCATCATTAAACGATGTTGACATCACTCGACGACTTATGTATGCTCACGGTGTAATCTACGATATTTACACCGAAACATGTGGTTCCTCCCCTATAATGCTGTATACAGAAATGCTTTAATAACTATCAGCCTTGGATGAATTTACTTCTCTCTTGTATGAGAGAATGAGTGCTGTTGGAATCGAAATATGCCGAAAAATGGTTTAGTGTTGCAGAAGACATTTATACCTTAACATTCTTTCAGGGTATTGAAATCTTAGAGGAGATATATAGAAGTACCCCACTGAATCCTATGTTTTCGCTGATACAGATGAATAATATATTTAAAAAATAACCTTATATTTTATGTATTTATATGTTTTTATGTATTTATATAACGTTTTTAATGAAAATTATGTTATAAAATTACCGAAACTTGTTTTACTTCCTCGTATGTTCGATTTATTTGACTAATGTGTGGAACTTTGTTAATGTTAACAGTTTTATTCGTGTGTAAGTTGTGTTAGGTTTGTTGTCGTTGTACATTATTTTCTTCGTTCATATGATGCTATGTTAGCCTTTATTAATGTGAAAACATTTTTGGTTTTGTTCATGAAGCATTGATGCGCTATATTACCACAAGATTAGACATGATAGATTCGTATGCAGGAAATTGGAATCAATTTCACTTTATGGCTATGATCAGTCATCTGACCGGAAATACTATGTAAACATCAGTTAACAGGGATATATTAGACAATATGGCGGTGAAAGGATGACGAAGACGCTTGGAAGGGTTCATTTAGTCCGGTGACAAGCAACCTTATTCATATAGCTAAAAGGAAAAAGATGGCCTTTGTCACCGGTGAATTCCCACTTTTTCACGCATATCGAACAACTATGTTAAAGTCGTAATCATCTACCCACTTACTTTGTTTTGCCTTAACCCATTAAGTAATTTGAGATTAGGTAAGGTTTGCTAAATTTTTGTTAAATATTACTAGTTAATGTAAGATTAAACACCAATATGTTAGAGTTTTACGCTTGAAAAATAAGAATAATTACGTTTTGCAAATACATCGTAGTTGCTTTACTGTTTAAGTGTGGAACTTTGTTAATGTTGACTGCTTAATTCCTGCTTAAGATGTGTTATGTTTGTCTTTGTGGATTATTTTCTTAGTTCAGTTGATGGTATGTTAAGTCTTTATTTTGGAACTATTATGTTAGCATAACTTTCGATGGTCCTGCACTAAACGAACTTATTCTTACTTTTTCAAGCGTAACTCTAACATATTGGTGTTTAATCTTACATTAACATAGTAATATTTAACAAAATTTTAGCATAACCTTACCTAATCCTCATAATACCTAATGGGTAAGGGCAAACAAAGTAAAGTTGGTAGATGATACGACTTTACATGTTGTTGATATGCGTGAAAAGTGGGAATTCAGTCCAGTGACAAGGCATCTTTTTCCTTAGCTATCATGAAAAGGTTGCCTTGTCACCGGACTGAAATGACCCCTTCCAAGCGTCTCCGTCATCTCTTTCACCGCCCATGATTGCTAATAATATCCTGTAACTGATGTTTCATGTATTTCCGGTCAAATGACTGACATCATAGCCAAAAAGTGAAATTGATTCCAATCCTCATACGAATCCTATCATAGTCTATTACAAGACTTAGACTATGATAGGATTCATTAACAAGAACCAAAATGTTTTCAGCATTAAATAAAGCTAACATAGCATCTTATGAAACTAAGAAAATAAATGTACAACGACAAAACTAACACAACTTACGCCACTAAATAATACCTGTTAACAATTTAACAAAGTTCACCACACATAAAGTCATAAATCGAACAAGAGGGATGTAAACAAGTTTTACGTATTTTATAACATATAATTTTCAATGAAAAGAGCGTTATATACAATACATAAAAATAAAAATACATAAAATATAAGTTTATTTAAATATATTAATTCATCTGATCAGCGAACATAGGATTCAAAGTTGGTACGTTCTATATATCTCCTCTAAAGATTCAATCCCTTTGATAAGAAGTAAGTATAAATGTCACCTGCAACACTAAACCATTTTTCGGCATATATCGATTCAACAGCACTCATTCTCTCATACAAGAGAGAAGTAAACTCATCCAGCTGATAGTTATTAAGCATTTCTGTACAGCATTATAGGGAAACCACATTTCGGTGTAAAATATCGAGGTTACACGTGAGCATACGATAATCGTCGAGTAATGTCAAACATCGTTAAGATCGATGTTAATTCGTTTTTTAATTTTAAGCAATGCTGTTATATTTTCAGGTGTTCGAACTGTGAAACCTATACATGTACGATAGAATGTCACACAATCGATGGGTTTCCAATAGTTGCGTACATCAAAGGTTTTAATATTGTCACACGACGAGAGCACAACGTCTATTCTATTATGACCTCATATGTTGTCTTCCCAGTTAGATATTTCACTAAACGTTGATCTCTCGGATAACAAACACTTATCCTCTCCCCATGCAGCAGCGATGTCGATAATCTTGATGAACCCATCAACACAAACGATAAAGGTCTATTATTTGACCCTTTGCAGAAATACAAGCAACGACGACGCCATTTGTTTACGCTTAAAATAAATGACATCTCATCTGGATAAAACGAAGCTCTCTCGTGAAGATATACACATACAGATGTAGAGATGCGAGGAGATGTCCATTCGTGTCAGTACAGTGAAAATAATCGTATACTAGAGAAACGAATTAGTACAGAATGATTAAGGTAATGAGATTTCTTCGTTCAGCCAATAAAAAGAAAGTAATCAAACTTTCAACGCACAAACGAACCACATCAGTTCAAAGGGTATATATTCTCGGTAGACAACAACAAAAACAACAATAACAACAACAACAACACAACAACAACAGCAACAATAAATAAGTACCAAGAATGTTCTTTATATACCAAGCAACGAATATATGCTAACGTAGCATTGTTTTGCACATTACTAAAAGCTAACATGCATAAACCAGAACTAAGAAATAAATAAAAAAAATTGAAACAATACAATCTAACAACATCTTAGGCAAGAAATAAACAACTTAACATTAACAAAGGTCCATTACTTAACAGCGATAAAGTACCTAGCACAACATAAAAAACGTAACCTATTCACTCGTTTTTCAAGCATATCTCTAACATATAATGAAAGCCACGAAATTAACATTGGATGTACGTATCATTTAGATTATCATCCAAAACATTAAGCGACGAACAAAGTAAAGTTTTTTTAGGCTTATCTCTTTTTTAACTACACCCCTTTCAGAAAAATTTCAACATGAAAACATTGAAAATGATTTTACTGCTTTAAACCATTTACTAAAGTGATGCGAATACTTATTATATTTTATTAAACAAACTGGTGTAATCCTGGCAACAGCCGTATCACAACAGAGGTGGATTTGCAGCACTGTATATTGTGACTTGGGAGCTGAGTTATGATATAATCAGTGAGCTACTCGAGGGGGTATTCATAATCATAGCAAAGGTCTAGGGCAAACCATTACAATTATTCAACAAAAAACTAATGTGATAAGATTATGGTCTCTGGTTGGGGCGACTGGCAGATCGAAACCATCTTCTCATATTTTACAAAATTACCTACGTATGATAAAACATCAACATTATTCAAAGTACACAAAGAGTAACCAATCTATCAAAGATACCGGCATCTTGAACTATGAATTGACACTATCATCATCAAAGTATCACTCATCTCGAGTATAACATCATTTTGAACTATGAATAAACGTAGACATTAGCAAAATTCTTGGGCAAACCTAACATTACTCGACAAAACTTAACCTAAGCCCTCGTTTTCTAACACATCATCGTCAGTTAACACACGTAATATCTTACAAAACTTCATCATTTCTCTCAGTAAAATCAAGTGTTTAATTCACACCAGTCATGAGTAAATTATTAACATAACGTACCTAAACTTACGAATAACGTTTTCATTAGCCAAAGAGTATCTAAAGCAGACACCACCTCCCTGAGAGAAAACCCATGGGATCCGCACCTTGAAAGGGTATGATTCCCGAGAGGGGGGTCACCCAAAGGGGTGTAAGTGGGCATTACCCCTGCCAAATCTACCAGTTTTGAATTGATATTTTCTGAAAGGGGGGCTGGGTCTAAAATAGGGTAAGGATAAAAATATTTCAGGTTACCTCTTGAAAGCGTTAGGTGACCCCCCTCTCGGGCATCATACCTTTCCAGGTGCGGATCCCCATTGGGTTTTCTTCGGAGGTGGTGTTGCTTTAGATACTGCCCTTGGCTAAGTGAAAGCGTTTTATTCGTAGTTAGGTACGTATTGTTAAGTATACTATGACTTGTGTGAAATTAACCACTGATTTACTAGAGAAATGATGAGTTTGTAAGATATTACTGTGTTAACTGACGATGAAGTGTTAGAAACGAGGGCTTAGGTTAAGATTTTGTTGAGTATGTTAGGTTTGCCAAGAAATTTGCTAAATGTCCTATCGTTTAATTCATATTCAAAATGATGGTTTACTCGAGATGGTGATACTTGATGATGATAGGTCAAATTTCATAGTTCAAAGAATGCCGGTATCTTTGAATAGATTGGTTTACTTTTGTGTACTTTGATAATGTTGACTGTTTATTCATACGTAAGGTAAGTTTTGTAAAATATGAGAAGATGGTTTCGATCTGCCAGTCGCCCCAACCAGAGACCATAATCTTATCACATTAAGTTTTTGTTGAATAATGTTAGGTTTGCCCTAGACCTTTGCTATGATTATGAATACCCCATCGAGTAGCTCACTGATTTATATATAACTCAGCTCCCAAGTCTATACAGTGCTGTCAAATCACCTCTGTGTGATACGCAGTTGCTAGATTTACCAGTTTGTTTAATAAATATAATAAGTATTGCATCTTTATGTAAATGGTTAAAGCATAAAATCATTTTTCATGTTTCGAGTTGAAATTTTCTGAAAGGAGGGTGTAGTCTAAAAAGAGATAAGCCTAAAAATATTCCTGGTTTTACTATTGCTTAATGTTTTGTATGATACTCTAAATGCTACGTAAATCCAATGTTAATGTAAAATTAACATTGATATGTTAGAGATATGCTTGAAAAACGAGTGAATAGGTTACGTTTGTATGATGTGTTAGGTACCTTTATCGCTGTTAAGTATGGACCTTTGTTAATGTTAGTTTGTTTATTCTTGCCCTAAGATGTGTTTTAGTTTGTTAATTGACAATATATTCTAGTTCTCTGGTAAATGCCTATGTTAGCTTATTAATGTGATGAAAACAATGCTACGTTAGCATCATATTCGTTGGCTGGTATAATAAAGACCTAATTTCTGTACTATGTTATGTTGCTGTTGTTGTTTTGGTTGTTGTTGTTGTTGTTGTTATTGGTTTTTTGTTGTTGTCTACCGAGAATATATACCCTTTTGAGACTGATGTGGTCGTTTGATGCGTTGTATTCTTGGTTTTACTTTCTTTCTGATTGGCTGAAGAAGAAAGAATCTCTAGCCTATAAGGTTGTTTAACGAATACGATTTTCCGTCAAGTAGGCCCATTTTCACTGTACTGAACACGATGACATCTCCCTCGCATCTCTACATCTGTTGTTGATATCTTCACGAGGAGCTTCGTTATTCCAAATGATGTGTCATTTATATTTAATCGTAAACACCAAATGGCAGTCGTTACGTTGCTTGTATTTCTGCCAAAGGGTCAAATAATAGACCTTTATTCGTTTGTGTTGATGGGTTCATCAAGATTATTGACATCGCTGCTGCATGGGGAGAGGATAAGTGTTTGTTATCCGAGAGATCAACGTTTAGTGAAATATCTAACTGGGAAGACAACATATGTGGTTCTAATAGAATAGAAGTGGTGTTCTCGTCGTGTGACAATATTAAAACCCTTGAGGTACGCCAATATTGGAAACCCATCGATTGTGTGACATTCTATCGTACATGTATAGGTTTCACAGTTCGAACACCTGAAAATATTACAGCGTTGCTTAAAATAAAAAACGAATTAACATCGCATCTTAACGATGTTGACATACTCGACGACTTAATACGTATAGCTCACGGTGTAATCTACGATATAACCATAAGAATTTCTAGACAAAAAAAAATGTAATTGCGGATTTCCTTAATAACTATCAGCTTGATGAGTTTAACCTTCTCTCTTGTATGAGAGAATGAGTGCTGTTGAATCGTACATATGCCGAAACAAATGGTTAGTGTTTGCAGAGACATTTATACTTCCATTCTTTCAAAGGTGTATGAATCTTTAGAGAGATATATAGAACGTACCCAACTTGAATCCTATGTTCGCTGACAGATGAATTAATATATTTAAGAATAAACTTATATTTTTTATGTATTTAATATGTTTTTTAATGTATTTATATCACGCTTTTCCAATGAAAAATTATATGTTAAAAATACGAAAACTTTTGTTTTACTTCCCTCGTATGTTCATTTATTGACTATGTGTGGAACTTTGTTAATGTTAACAAGTTTTATTAGGCGTAAGTTGTGGTTAGTTTTGTCGTTGGTACATTATTTTCCTAGTTTCAAAGATCTATGTTGCTTTTATTAATGTGAAAACTTTTGTTTTTGTTAATGAAGTCATTGATGCTATATTACAAGACTTTAGACTATGATAGGATTCGTATGAGGATTGGAATCAATTTCACTTTTGGCTATGATCAGTCATCTGACCGGAAATACTATGTAAACATCAGTTACAGGGATATATTAGACAATATTGCGGTGAAAGAGATGACGAGACGCTTGGAAGGGTCATTTCAGTCCGGTGACAAGGCAACCTTTTCATGATAGCTAAAGGAAAAAGATGCCTTGTCACCGGACTGAATTCCCACTTTTCACGCATATCAACAACATGTAAAGTCGTATCATCTACCAACTTTACTTTGTTTGCCCTTACCCATTAGGTATTATGAGGATTAGGTAAGGTTATGCTAAATTTTTTGTTTAAATATTACTTAATGTTATGTAAGATTAACACCAATTATGTTTAGAGTTACGCTTGAAAAAAAGTAAGAATAAGTTTACGTTTTTGCTATACCATGTTAGTTGCTTACTGGTGTAAGTGTGGAACTTGTTAATGTTGACTGCTTATTCCTGCTTAATGATGTGTTTATGTTTGTCTTTGGCATTAATTTTCTTTAGTTCATGTTGATGGTCTGTTAGCTTTTATTAATGTGGAAACTTTATTAGTTAGCAAATATTTTCGATGGTCCCTGTATGATAATTAACCACGTTGTGATAATTTTTGCTAAATGTTACTGTTGTTAGTGTAAGATTAATGTTAATTATGTTTAGAGTCTGCTTGAAAAAAGTAGAAATATAAAGAATTTTTTGTCATGCTATGTTAGTTACTTTACTGTGTTAAGTGTGAAACTTTGTTAACGTTAAACCAATTTATTCCTGTCTAAGATGGGCTAAGTTTGTTGTTGTTACATTATTTTCTTAGTTCAGATGATGCTGAGTAATCTTTATTAATGTGAAACTTTGTTACGTCTGCATATATTGTTTGATCTTTGTATAAAGAACTTGATTTTATGTTATGTTTATCCAAAATGATACTCAAAATGTGACCTTAATCAATAGATCAATAGATCATAGAGGGCAGGGGGGGGGGTTGGAGCCTTGGTTGGATGGTTTTGATTTAGTGATTTACTGCTTTAGGGTATGTAAAAACGTAAATTTGTAAGTTATAAACATAAAAAGTGTAAGAAATTTTATTTATTTATTTATTTATTTATTTATTTTTAATGGTTATTTCATTGCCTCCAAAACCTATTATTTTCACACATCTACAGGACAGGACATAAACTTTCACGGACACCAACATTGTATCATTACACTAATATTTAATAACTCGGCATCGCACCGGAGCCAGCACCGGTGCGGCTGTCACCTTCTACTCCTCAGAGTCAGACTCCTTTTTCATTCTTTCCTTCTTTATTCATCTTTCATCCTTCTTTCTTCCTCCTTTTTTTTTTTTTGCACTCTGTGCTCTTTTTTTCAGTCAGGACCCCCCCCCCCCCCAATGGGGGTCATAGACACCCTACACGGGCTTATAACCATCATATTCAAACTCTACGACCTTGAAAACGTATATAGGGACACCAAGATTGGTGTTATACGATTGTTTATTAACACGGCACCGCAGTGGCTCCAGCACCGGTGCAGGAGCCAACTCCACAGAATCACATACCAAGTATTTCTAGAAACTCAACTTTGAATCCTCTCACCAAATTTCAGCCAATTACGAACACTTCGATTTTTTAATGGGGGTGGGGCCGCCCTTCGGGGGGCCCCATGGGGACGTAACTTCGTCTACGACAAGGTTACCTCACCATCTAACACCCCTCCAAATTTTAACCCGATACTATAACCTACGTAACTACTACTACTACTACTACTACTACTACAGCTACTACTACTA